>JAVJIF010032415.1:0-97962 GCA_038442645.1 Agave tequilana | reverse complement strand
TGTAGGCTGTCTAAAAATCACTAAAAGACAAGCCATTAAAAAGCAGAGTTTCAAGTTCTAGACGCGTGGGCTCGACACCTGCGTGTCAACATCAAGGCGCGTGGGCTCGACACCCGCGTCTCAACATCAAGGCGCGTGGGCTCGACACCCGCGTCTCAACATCAAGGCGCGTGGGCTCGACACCCGCGTCTCGGTTATAACCGCCCTGGTTATGGGGCCAGTCGCCGCCCACATAGCGGGGAGGTCAGCCCCTCGTTGTGGAGCATTTTTAGGGGGCACGTTCACCCTGGAACCCCTATAAATAGCCCCGTCGCTATTGAAGAAGGGGTCGGATTTTCTTTAGTTAGACGACAACAAGACAGAGACAGGAGAAAGAGAGCTCAACTCTTCAACAAGCTCGCTGCGTACGAGTTGTCCTTTGCCTACCTTCTCTTTGAGAGTTTTGTTAGACAGGAGCTGTGTTACTCCTTCTACCAACAAAGAGAAGATCCCTGACGATCCCGACGGTCATCCGGTCAACGGAGAACAAGATTCACTCTCCACCGCCACACGAAGAACCCAGCATTAAACAAAGGGAGGATTCAAGACTCAACATCCTCCCTCCCTTGTAACTGGAAGGAAACAGTTTTGTTGTAATTTTTCATCTGATTCAAGGAAATTTTACAGCACCTCTTTTCTTTTTTTCCAGCGCGTACAAGAGATGGCGACTCCGCTGGGGACTACATTTGTCACTGATGAGCAAATCGTGGCGCAGGATGACGTCCTCCGTAAGGGAAGATGGTCGAATCGCTCATTGTCGAGTTCGACCAGGCGAAGTACGAAGAGTTTATCTCTTCCGGCTCCAAGAGCACAAAGACCCGTGTCTGCCGCCGGGTCTCGACGGGGAATGGCCCCGAGGCCCGATCTGTGGCTCTCTCGGGCGCTGCTGCTGCCAACTGTGCCAAGCAAGGTACACGCGCCAACGCCTCTCAGAAGGCCCGCGTGGTCGCAGGCACAACTGCCTTTGCGACCAACCGCGTCGTACAGAACACCCGCGTCAGCGTCTCTCAGGAGACCCGCGTGGTTAAAATCTCTGATGTTCAGCATCAGGATGTTGTTGGTCTCTCTCCACCTCCGCGACGCAACCAGAACGCTGAGCGTCGACAGAGGAGACGTGCGCGTCAGCTGCAAGTTGGAACCTCTGGTTGTCTGACTGAGGCTGGACGCAGCATACAAACTGGCGCCTTGCTCGCGCCCCGCGAAGTCCGCGTTTGGCGGCCCAAACGCGAGATTCCTTCAGTTAGGTCCTCTGAGGACCAACTCACCAAACGCCAAGGTGAAGCCTCTGCGCCTTGTCAAGCACAAGAGGCACGCGCCTATAAACGTGGGGCCCAGCAGCCCACTCTCTCTCAAGTGTCTCTGCCCCGACACACCAAGCAGCAACGCGACAGGCGTGTCTTGTCTCAACAGAGACGCCAGACGCGCGCTGAACAGCTGCGGCGCGAGAACCGCGTCCCTGAAGCTAGCGTCCAGGCTGTACGGCACATGGATGCCTCCCATCTTCGACGTTGCGAGGCTAATCTTTTCAATCCCCCTCCCATAGATTTGAGGGATTATTTGACGAAGAAAAGAAGTGCCAATCATGCCACTTCGTCGTGTTGCTGCCAACGGCTCATCCATATGCTCTCTGAGTGCCGTTGCGGATCAGGCGTACATCAGCAGTCTTTAGTCAGACAGCTGACCCTGATTCCCCCGTCAGCTAAAAGAAGACGCTCCCACAGAAGGAGAACCTTCTCTGACGTTGAGTACCCGGAGCTCACTGCGAATATGACAAGCATGAGCAAGGGAAAACAACTGCAGTCAGCTTAGATGAGTCTGACTCTGAACTGGAAGGGGTGTATCAACACACTCGCACCCGGACTGGGACCATTCCCCAATTGACTATAATGCCTTAGCCCATGGCATTAAAGTGAATGATTCTCACTCCGCCGTAGCGAAATCGAGGGCTTCGAACTCTTCCGTCGAGAAGGAGACCTCCGCCTACATGACAGGCACTCCTGAGGAGACGGCTAAACGTTTAGAACAGATCCAGAAGGCACAAATGGTTATGATTCTTTCTCAGCAGGAATCTATCAACTCCCTCAAGCAGGCGATTGCACAGCTGCTCGAAGACAGGAGGAGGTCTCCTCCTAAAAAGTCAAAGGGCAAAGGGAGAAAGGGAGAAAGTTCATCTTCCGAACCTTCTGAGGAGACGCGGCGATCTACTTCCGGCTCGTCCAAGTCCTCGTCGCAAGTAAAGGGCGACCAAGACCCGGGGAAGGCTCATGCTAAAAGAATGAGTCAACTGGAGCGACGCCTCGAGGCCCTTGCCAATTGCAAAGACCTCCAAGAAGTAGGAGTGGTCCGGCCCTATCCGGCTGAGTGGGACTTAGTTCCATACCCTCCTAAGTTCAAGGCTCCAACCCTCCAAGCATTCGACGGGAAGGGGTCACCCAACCAGCACATCTACTACTTCAAATCCCAAACCGGGAATGTAGTAGACAACGATGCTATCCTGGCGCGTCTGTTCATCGGCACCCTGAAAGGGTTGGCCTTTGAATGGTTCATGAAGCTCCCAGAAGGTTCTATCAAGAACTGGGGCGATTTGGAGAAGCTGTTCTTAACACGCTTCTTCGAAGATGACTCAGAAGTCACGATGCCCACCCTTTTGGCTACTAAACAGCGAAAGGGAGAGTCCGTTAAGTCTTTCGTGGAAAGGTTTCGGAACGTGGCACTCCGGTGTCCAAGCGGTATGACCCAGGCCACCCTGGTGGAAACATGCCGCCACAATCTCCAAACCTCACTCCTTGCTCAAATAGGAGTTGCTGAAAGCCGCACCTGGAAGCAATTAGTCTAACAAGGTGAACAGGCTGAGGAGATTGTCGCCCGCGTCAGAGCGGAGGAAGGTAAGCCTAGGCCGGAAAGGTCAACAAGGCGTGCGCCAGACACATCCCTCCAAACAAAGCGGAAGGATAATTTGGCAACGGAGACCAAATCTCCCGCCAAACCTCAATCAGGCAAGGCGAGTGGCTCTTCAAGCCAGCCACGCGCCAACAAGCAATATTCCTTCAAGGAGGAACATGTCAATTCGCTCTTTAAACTACTCAACAAGAGCAACCGACTGAAGCTCCCTGAAGCTCGGCGCCCCGAGGAAGTCGGCAAGACCGACAATCCCACCTATTGCTTGTACCACAGGATGCTGGGGCACCCTACCAAAGCTGTTATGTCTTCAAGGACATCCTTCAAGCTCTGATTGACGCGGAGGTGTTGAAACTCCGACCAGAGCAGAAGAAGGTGACGGCTAATATGACGTCAGTTCTCCAGTTCGAAAGACAACCCCCGACACCCTCTGGAGTAGTCCCTATCCCAAGAGGAGAGCTGAGAGTGGTCAACACAAACCCTCACCAGCAGCAAGCGAAAGGCTTGGTACCCGTTCCTACACCTCAAGGGGAAATCATGTGGGTCCACCCTGACCTTGTCAATGAACAGCAATGGACTACTGTGACCAACAGGAAATCCAAAGGCAAGGCAAAGGCCTCATCCTGCAATGTGGTGGGTGCCTCCTCTCGAGAAGCCGAGACTGATGTTCCCTCGTTAACCGACTCAGAGGAGGAAACAATAGTCTTGGCCGCAGAGCCCAACCAACCGATGGCGGGAACCCGTTCGGGACAGCCGTACTTGAAGCAGTATGGCGAGATGGCGGTAGTCCCTCCACAACCAGCTGCAGAACTAACCAAGCCCTCCACAAGACAACCTGTGGAGAAACAGAAAGAAACTCGGTTTTCTCGAGTTCTTTCGAAAGGTATGGCGGAAGGATCCACGACACCTTACCGCTTTGATGTCCTGGCTCAACTAGCCAACATCCCGGCATGCATTACCTTGTATGAACTTCTTAGACTATCAAAGTCGACCAGAGAAGCTCTACAAGAAGCTCTGGCAAATGCCGAGGTCTTCATGACCCAGGTGCCGAAGGAGGAGGATGTAGAGGATTGCCTCCACACCTCCCAAATGCTCCCTGCATTACCTTCACAGCAGATGATATGCAGGTTAAAGGGAAGCATGATCGACCCCTATATTTCACAGGGTATATTGGATCGTCTGAGGTGAACCGCATTCAGGTAGATCCAGGGTCCGCGTTGAGCATCATGCCTCGCCGGGTCATGCAATATCTGGGCATTCCTACTCATCGTTTGAGCCCTACTCAGACAACTATCTATGGTTCAATGCCAACCAGACCCGTCCGATGGGGAAAATCAAGCTCAAATGCCAGATTGGAAGCCTCAAGTCGAAGTGACATGCTACGTCATCGACGCCGACACTTCCTACAATCTATTGCTGGGACGACCGTGGATTCACCGCAACTCCATCGTTCCCTCCACTCTCCACCAAGTCATGAAATACATTGACGGGAGTGGAAAGGTGCAGACGTTGATTGCCGAAAGGTATCCGTTCAAAGGGGTCGAGAATTATTTCACCGACTCTTTGCTGTACCAAGATCCGGTGGAGACGGATGAAGTCCCGCGACCAGAGGAGCCAGACTCTGGTAATGAAGCTGACACCGAGACCGAGAAAGAAGAGTGCCTGTGGGAGTTAGAACCACTTGTAAAGAGCACTAATAAGCTCGATGTTGATAATACCACCGACGATGTAGGCGGTTGGTATATTAATGAAGATTTAGATTTTACGTATTTTTCTATGTTTGCTTCTGATTCAGTACCATCAGACACTAGCACCGAAGTAGACGATGACCCCTGGTCGGCAATAGATGCTTTGACATCGTTGCATGTACCAGTGAAGTCGTCCTTCGAGACATACCAAGATAATGGTAATGCGCAAGAATCTATATTTATGGTTCCAGCAAGACGGAAAGGCCAAAAACTAATTCTTTTTGGGCGAATCTCGTCTGAACCAACGCCCCGCGAAGAATCGGAAGGCGAGGAGGAATCCCCTCAGTTCGGTCATTATGAACTAAAAGCACTCAAAATGATGAGATGCATGGGGTACGACCTGACCAACAGACCCGGGTTGAACTTCGGCAAAGGAAGGAGGACGCTGCTTCGATCCTTTGTGCCGGAAGGAAGGCCCCCGATTATTATCATCAAACGCGCCGGGGTTGGGCTATGTATCAACTCCGGTCCCATCAGCCTCCGATTCTCAAGAATCGTCGAGCAACGATTACTCTTCAGACACATCATCTTGGGAGTCAGATGTCAGTGTCGGTAACATCTTCAAGGAACTTTCAGTGAACATGGTTTCGACAAGCCACCTGGAAGATGGAAATGAAGAAATGATCCAATCTGATACAGATCCTTGGATCAAACATTTAAATGCTCTTTGGGACACTCGCTTTGAACAGCGCGAGCCACCCACAGAAGACAAGGTTGTTCAGATCAACCTAGGAGATGAGGCTAACCCTAAGCCCATCTTCATAAGTGACGGCCTGTCACCTTCAGAGAAAAAGGATCTAATATCTCTTGTACAAGAGTATATAGACGTCTTCGCCTGGAATTATGAGGACATGCCAGGACTCGATCCTCAGGTGGCTATGCAACCGCCTCAACATCAATCCCGGACGTAAAGCCTGTCAAACAACAGCAGCGACGGTTTCTCCAAAATAATGGAGGCAATTCATCAGAAGTCAGAAAACTTATTGATTCTGGCTTCATCAGTGAAGAACAACACCCCGACTGGGTAGCCAACATCGTCCCCCATCGCCAAGAGAACGGAAGATCCGGATCTGCATCAACTTTCGCGATCTAAATGAGGCCTGCCCCAAGGACGAATTCCCATTGCCGATCACAGATGTCATGATTGACAATACTTGTGGATTCGAACGAATGTCCTTCATGGACGGATTCTCAGGATACAATCAAATCAAAATGTATCCTGATGACGAAAAGCATACCTCCTTCAGACACCTCTAGGGTATATTGCTACACCGTCATGCCCTTCGGACTGAAAAATGCAGGGCAACATACCAAAGGCCATGAACGCCATTTTTTCCATCAGCAAATACGCTAAACGGTGGAATGTTATGTTGATGACATCGCGGTAAAAGCCGCACTAAAGGTGATCACATAGCGGACCTGAAGGTGGTACTTCGACATCATGCGGGCTCAAATCAATTGAAGATGATCCCACAAAGTCCTTCCTGAGGGTGGCCAGTGGCAAATTCTTAGGATTTGTTGTAACATCCACCGGGATTTCACTTGGACCCAGAAAAGGTTCGCGCTATCCAATAGATGCAAACCCCCGAAACTCTCAAAGAACTCAGGGGATTGCAGGGACGATTGGCGTACAATCCGCAGGTTTATCTCAAACCTCTCCGGAAGATGCCAACCCTTCGCTAAGTTAAATGAAGAAGGTGTCTCATTCATTTGGGATGACGCTTGCCAACAAGCGTGTCGAGGAAATCAAGCAATACCTCACCCAACCACCAGTCCTTGCAGCTCCGGTATCCGGAAAGCCTTTCCTGGTGTACGTCCGGGCAATGGATCTTCTTTGGGAGCTCTATTAGCTCAGAATGATGATCACGGACGTGAGCAAGCAATCTACTATCTGAGTAGACATGATCGGAGCCGAACATCGGTATAACCCCCGATCGAGAAGGAATGTTTGGCATTAGTGTTCGCTATTCAGAAAATGCGGCACTATCTGGTAGGCCAACTATAAACGTCATATCAAAAGTCACACCCCCTGAGGTTACTTATTGAAAAACCCTAGAGGGGGGGGGGGTGAATAGGTGTGAATGCTAATCTAGTGATCTTTTTAAACTTTAATTAAATGAGTGATGCAACGATCTCTCAAAACACGACTAAGAGCCGAATACCCCTTGCGAGGTTCTGAACTCCTTCCTCCAATTCTCCTTAAATGGGTTAGAGGTGCGTAATGCAACCGTGTTGTATTGAGGTGTGATCGATCAATTCCAAGTATGATGATGAAAATGAAATGCTCACAAGGTAACACAACAAGTATAGCAAGTAAGTAAACAACACAAGATTCCACAAGTAGAGGTTAGTTCTCAAGCAAATAAATCAAGACAATATAAAGCAATAGAAATTAAAAGCAACAAGAACGCAAAGGCAATCGCAAACAAGATGATTTGATTCGAGGTTCGAGCACACTTGCTCTAGTCCCCGCCTTCACCTCCGTGAAGGGTTTCCACTATCCACCGAGGATGCCTTTACAATTGGGTCTACCGAAGACCGAGCACCGAGCTCCACCGAGTACAAAGGACCTCTACCGAAGAGGTTGCTCCACAAGAAGGAATTACAAGAACAAAGTGATCACAACTTGATCACTACACTTTTCTCAATTTCTTTTACAACACTCTCACTTCAATTTACAACTTCACTATAGAAAGAGTATAGGATTTTTGGCTCTATGAAGTGTGGTGAGAAAACTTCAGTTGTAGAGTTGATATAGAGAATCAAACACAACTGAAAAACAATCTTGTAAGAGTAGGAATTCAAAGCTTTAAACAATTTTTCTTCTCTCTTTTGAAAACAACAAAACTTGAGGATTTTTCTAAGTAATGAGAAGAGAGACTTCTCCTCTATTTATAGGGTTAGAAAATAGGTTAAAAACAATTTCTTTTCACCTAATTCAACCTGCAAAAGCTCCCCACCACTCTCCAAAAGTCTGCTAAAACAGAAAAAGAAACAGTTTTTCAGAAAATCCCAAAGAGGAAGAGCCGTTGCTGAGTTGCAGGCTTGGCGGTCGACCGGTCCGGTCGACCGCCAGCCTAGCTGGATATGGCCGTTGGCTCCCGGTCGACCGGTCTGGTCGACCGACCAAAAAGGAGGAAACACAGTTTCCTTCTTCCGGTCGACCGGTCCGGTCGACCGAAATTTCCCGAGAGCAGAAGGCTCTCTGTCGGTCGACCGGTCCGGTCGACCGACGGACATGCACAAACAGTGCATGTCCAGGCACAACGCCGGTCGACCGGGCCGGTCGACCGATGTTTGCCTGAGGCTGAAAACTGGGCTGTTTTGAAGAGGGAATTTTGTGAAAACATTTGAAATACCTATAGCTAAGTATTATGCAGAAAATAGTTTATATACATGTTTTAAACAAGTTTTTCAAGATATAAGCTTTGGTACATGATATATAAACTAAGGCATAAACTAAAGCTTTGGTACATGTTTTTAAATAAGTTTTTTCAAAACATAGAAAATACATGAAACAAGTGTGTGTGCAAATCCTAGAGCCAAATTTCCTATATTCAAACTTTAACATTCTAAACTTACAAACTTGCTAAAAGACTTCAAGGCTATTCTTCAAGGTGGGCTATCTTCACTTGATCTTCAATATTTGCAACTTGAGCCAAATTGAATTGTCTTGAGTCCAAAAACCTTGTATTTGAGTGAGAGTACTTCTAGTGTGATGATAACCTGAAACACACTTAAACAACAATTGTTATTAGTACAAATAACTAATATGTTTTTGTAATCATCAAAATACACTAAACAAGGGTGATTGTAACCTTGGGCCAACAATCTCCCCCTTTTTGATGATGACAAAACATATAGTTATTAAACAAATAAAGAGAGGAAAAAGCTTGGAAAGCTCCCCCTCAAACAATGCTATGTAACTATCATGAATATGAAAAACTATGTAATCATACATAAAGTATTTGAAAAAGTCATCACCATAAACTTTGTCAAGGAAAACCAAATAATGAACAAATTTATTATTTTCAAATATCTAAGTAATCAAACTAGTATATTTTTCTCCCAACAATTTTATCAACTTATATTCTTTTTCTCCAAACTTATATATTTTTCTCCAAACTTATATATTTTTCTCCCCCTTTTTGTCATACATCAAAAAGGGTTAAAACATATCAAAGCACAAATCATATCAAAACAAAAACATTTTAAGAATCAATCATACATACATTCAACTCACCACAATAAATGAAAATCTTGCATAATCTAAAGGTTTAGTGAAAATATCGGCAAGTTGAAAATCGGTAGAAACATAGTCAATATCAATATCACCTTTTTCAAAGTGATCTCTAAGAAAATGATACCTAATATCAATGTGCTTGGTTTTACTATGTTGATTAGCATTTTTGGTCATGTGAATTGTACTAGTATTATCACAAAAAATCTTAACATGATCAAAATGTAAATCATAGTCAAGGAGAGTATGTTTCATCCAAAGAACTTGTGCACAACAAGCTCCGGCCGCAACATACTCCGCCTCGGCGGTTGATAGGGCTACCGAATTTTGCTTTTTGGAAGACCAAGATACAAGACAATTACCTAAGAATTGACATGTTCCACTTGTGCTCTTCCTATCTACCCTACAACCCGCATAGTCGGCATCCGAAAAACTCTTCATTTCAAATAATCCGGTTTTAGGATACCACAAACCCAATTCAATTGTGCCCTTAAGATACCTAATTATGCGTTTTACCGCTATGAAGTGTGATTCCTTAGGACATGATTGAAAACGTGCACATAAACCAACGGAAAACATGATATCCGGCCTACTAGCCGTCAAATAAAGCAAACTACCAATCATGCTTCTATAAAGTTTAATGTCTACACTTTTACCTTGTTCATCCTTGTCAAGCTTGGTATTGTTGCCATGGGAGTTTTGCTTACTTTTGATCCTTCAAGCCCGAATCTTTTGATTAGTTCCTTTGTGTACTTGGCTTGATTGATGAAGATCCCATCCTTCCTTTGCTTGATTTGGAGTCCAAGGAAATAGTTGAGTTTTCCCCATCTAGACATTTCAAATTCATCCTTCATGCATGACTCAAAGCTTTGCAAAGAGATTCATTAGTAGAACCAAAAATAATATCATCTACATAAATTTGCACAATAAGAATATCTTTTTCTACATGTTTTGTAAACAATGTTGTGTCAATTTTACCTTTCTTAAAACCATTGGAAATCAAAAATGAAGACAATCTTTCATACCAAGCCCTAGGGGCTTGTTTTAAACCATAAAGAGCTTTGTCTAATTTAAAACAAAATCCGGATGTGTAGGATCAACAAACCCGGGGGTTGTTCAACATACACTTCCTCTTCAATAAACCATTTAGAAAAGCACTTTTAACATCCATTTGAAACAATTTGAAGTCTTTATATGAGGCATATGCTAGTGTCATCCGTATGGCTTCAAGCCGTGCTACGGGTGCAAAGGTTTCTTCAAAATCGATCCCTTCGATTTGAGCGTAACCTTGGGCAACTAACCTAGCCTTGTTCTAACTACATTACCCGATTCATCCAACTTATTCTTAAAGATCCACTTAGTACCAATTGTTGGTCTATCGTGGGGCCTAGGAACAAGGTGCCAAACTTGGTTGCGCTCAAATTGATTGAGCTCCTCTTGCATGGCTAGCAACCAATATGAATCGGCTTCGGCCTCTAGGACATTTTTAGGTTCTATGTGTGAAATAAATGCATAGTGGCCACAAAAATCTTGAATTTTAGAACGAGTAGTTACCCCTTTTGATACTTCACCTATGACGAGGTCCTTGGGATGATGAGGGTTGAATCTCCAATCCTTAGGTAGTGGTTGAGTAGGCTCCACTTCATTTGTTTGATGTTCATTTCCTTGGGCCTCTTCCACTTTGGCTTCACTTCCATCATCATCCTTTGGCTTGTCTCCCATGGTAGAAGCATCCTCCAAGGTGACTTTCTCCAAGCCTTCATGCAAGGCATCTATTTCTACAACATTCTTAACAACTTGTTTAGATTCCTCAAACTTAACATGAATAGACTCTTCAATAGTCAAGGATGATCTAATGAAAACTCTATAAGCCTTACTAGTGTTTGAGTAACCTACAAAAATAGCCTCATAAGATCTAGCATCAAACTTCCTAAATTGTCTTTTGTGTTTAAAACAAAGCATTTGCAACCAAAAACTTTAAAATAGGAAACATTAGGTTTTCTAGAAAAATACATTTCAAAAGAAGTCTTAGTAGTATTTTTACACAAGAAAACACGATTTGATATGTAGCATGATGTATTAACGGCCTCGGCCCACAAATAATGTGGTAGACCGTATTCACTTAGCATTGTCCTAGCCATCTCTTGTAATGTTCTATTTTTCCGTTCACTGCTCCATTTTGTTGTGGACTTCTAGGACAAGAAAGTTCATGCTTTATTCCATGTTCATCACAAAAAGTGGTAAAGGGTTGGTTAATGAATTCACCTCCTCTATCACTTCTTATTCTCAAAATCAAAGAATCCTTTTCTTTTTCTACTCTTTTCTTAAAAGTTTGGAAATACGAAAATGCTTGGTTTTTATGTTCAAGAAAGAAAACCCATGTAAATCTTGAAAATCATCAACCAAAACATAAGCAAATCTATTCCCACTTAGACTTTTGGTTTGTGTTGGGCCAAATAGATCCATATGGATTAATTCCAAAGGACGTGATGTCATGATATCCTTAATTGATTTGAAAGAAGACTTAGTTTTTTCCCAAATTGACATGAGTCACAAACTCGGTCCTTTTCAAATTCAATGAAGGAATACCTTCACCATTTCCTTTGAATTTAATCTAGAAATATGATCAAAAGAAATATGCCCTAATCTCCTATGCCACAACCAAGAGTCATCATCGAGGGCTTTTAAACAAGTAATATTACAAGACATATTTAACATATCAATCATATAAACATTGCTTTCACGAAAACCGGAAAATACACAAACATTGGAAGTTCTATCAATTACTTTACAAGCAACATTGTCAAAAACTACATCAAAACCTTTATCACAAAGTTGACTAACACTCAAGAGATTATGCTTGAGGCCATCAACTAAAACTACATTTTCAATTAAAGGAGAGGTGCCAAGTTTTACATTACCAATACCGATGATTTTACCCTTGGCGTCATCTCCGAAGGTGACGGTGCCACCTTCATGATATCTTGATAGGGTTGCAAAGTTGTTGATGTCCCAAGTCATGTGCCTTGAGCAACCGCTATCAAGATACCACAAACCTCTACGTCGTTGGGATTTGGAAAGTACCTACATCATTTAAAACAATTGTTGACTTTGGTACCCAAACTTTCTTGGGTCCTTGAAAGTTAGTGTTACGAACCCAAACATTATGATGTGATGCACTTAGTCTATCATAACAAAATTAGCTAAGTGTCCTTTCCGCCCACAATGTGAACATGAGTACACTTTTCTATACATGAAAGCATGATGTGTATGTGTAGTGTGAGCATGTTTTGGGGTTTTGCCATGTTGTTTAGGTTGTGTAGCATGAGCATGAGCATGAGCATTTTTCTTTGGGGCTTGTTTCTTAGGAAACATAGCCTCAATCCTTTTCTTATCAAATTCACAATTTTTCAAAACAACACTCAATGAGTCTAATCTTTCCCTAATCATGGAAACTTCATTAGAATCAATTAGTGGGGCCTTACCCTTGCAAGAAGTCTTATATTTTTCAAATCATTTTTAGTAGTGGTCAAGGTGGAAACTAATTATCCTTTTCTTTTGTAAGAGTAAAAACTTGATGACTTAAAGATTCATTTTCCTTTTTCATTTTTAAATACTTTTTCTTTAAGAAATCATAGTTTTGTGACAACTCAACAAAAGCTTCTTCTAACTCATCCATAGAAAGTTCATCATTATGAGAAGGGGAAGAGGTTACCTTGCTTGTGCCTTCATTAGCCATGAAGCACATGTTGGCGGTGTCTATCTCCTCTTCGGATTCGGTCTCCGAATCCCAAGTCGCCTTCATAGCCTTCTTCTTGTATGGCTTCTTTGATGTGGAGGGCTTTGCTTTGTCCGGACACTCCGCAACTATGTGTCCCGTTTTTGGCAATTGAAGCACACAATCTTCCTTTCTTCTTTGCCTCCTTGCCATCTCCTTCTACCTTGAAACTTTGCCTTGTTGTACATCCTCCGAACATTTTTGACTAGAAGTGAGAGCTCTTCGTCATCTTCTTCTTCATCATCTTCGTCGGAGTGTGATGATTGACACTTGAAGGCAATAGTCTTCTTCTTGGTAGGAGCCATGTCCTCCCTTGCTTTCCTTTCCATCTCATGGGTTTTGAGGTTCCCAATGAGACCTATAAGTTCCATCTCTTCATTGTCGTTGAGTTCCTTCAAGGTTGTTGCTTTAACTTCCCATGAAGGAGGAAGAGCCCGGATGATCTTCCTTACTCTTTGATCATTGTTGATATCTTCACCTAAAGAAGAGAGTCCATTAGTAATCTTGGTAAACCTTGTAACCATATCATCTATGGTTTCATTGTCTTGCATGCTAAATGTTTCATATTGAGACCGAAGAAGGTCAATCTTAGCCTTCTTAACTTGTGAGGTCCCCTCATGAGTGACTATCAAGTGTGACCAAATCTCAAATGCGGATTTGCAATGTATAACCCTAGCTATGTCATCATCATTTAGGGCTTGTAGAAGAGCATAGTGAGCTTTGGCATTGGCATCGAATTCCTTAGTCTCTATTTCGGACCAAGTGGATTCGTCACCGGGGGTACACTAAAGGACTTAGTCACGGCCTTTGCAACTCGGCTACCTAGAGATTGCAAAAACACGGTCATCTTAACTTTCCATATGGGAAAGTTAAGTCCATCAAACTTAGGAGGGGTCTTAATTCCATCGGCCATTTTTACTATATGAATATGAATGAAATGATTAGCAAATTAGGATCTTCTCTAAGGTTGTTAAACCAAATCCTAGAGTCCAAGCTCTGATACCAATTGAAAAACACCTAGAGGGGGGGTGAATAGGTGTGAATGCTAATCTAGTGATCTTTTTAAACTTTAATTAAATGAGTGATGCAACGATCTCTCAAAACACGACTAAGAGCCGAATACCCCTTGCGAGGTTCTGAACTCCTTCCTCCCAATTCCCCTTAAATGGGTTAGAGGTGCGTAATGCAACCGTGTTGTATTGAGGTGTGATCGATCAATTCCAAGTATGATGATGAAAATGAAATGCTCACAAGGTAACACAACAAGTATAGCAAGTAAGTAAACAACACAAGATTCCACAAGTAGAGGGTTAGTTCTCAAGCAAATAAATCAAGACAATATAAAGCAATAGAAATTAAAAGCAACAAGAACGCAAGGCAATCGCAAACAAGATGATTTGATTCGAGGTTCGAGCACACTTGCTCTAGTCCCCGCCTTCACCTCCGTGAAGGGTTTCCACTATCCACCGAGGATGCCTTTACAATTGGGTCTACCGAAGACCGAGCACCGAGCTCCACCGAGTACAAAGGACCTCTACCGAAGAGGTTGCTCCACAAGAAGGAATTACAAGAACAAAGTGATCACAACTTGATCACTACACTTTTCTCAATTTCTTTTACAAACACTCTCACTTCAATTTACAACTTCACTATAGAAAGAGTATAGGATTTTTGGCTCTATGAAGTGTGGTGAGAAAACTTCAGTTGTAGAGTTGATATAGAGAATCAAACACAACTGAAAAACAATCTTGTAAGAGTAGGAATTCAAAGCTTTAAACAATTTTTCTTCTCTATTTTGAAAACAACAAAACTTGAGGATTTTTCTAAGTAATGAGAAGAGAGACTTCTCCTCTATTTATAGGGTTAGAAAATAGGTTAAAAACAATTTCTTTTCACCTAATTCAACCTGCAAAAGCTCCCCAACCACTCTCCAAAAGTCTGCTAAAACAGAAAAAGAAACAGTTTTTCAGAAAATCCCAAAGAGGAAAGCCGTTGCTGAGTTGCAGGCTTGGCGGTCGACCGGTCCGGTCGACCGCCAGCCTAGCTGGATATGGCCGTTGGCTCCCGGTCGACCGGTCCGGTCGACCGACCAAAAAGGAGGAAACACAATTTCCTTCTTCCGGTCGACCGGTCCGGTCGACCGAAATTTCCCGAGAGCAGAAGGCTCTCTGTCGGTCGACCGGTCCGGTCGACCGACGGACATGCACAAACAGTGCATGTCCAGGCACAACGCCGGTCGACCGGGCCGGTCGACCGATGTTGCCTGAGGCTGAAAACTGGGCTGTTTTTGAAGAGGGAATTTTGTGAAAACATTTTGAAATACCTATAGCTAAGTATTATGCAGAAAATAGTTTATATACATGTTTTAAACAAGTTTTTCAAGATATAAAGCTTTGGTACATGTATATATAAACTAAGGCATAAACTAAAGCTTTGGTACATGTTTTTAAACAAGTTTTTCAAAACATAGGAAATACATGAAACAAGTGTGTGTGCAAATCCTAGAGCCAAATTTCCTATATTCAAACTTTAACATTCTAAACTTACAAACTTGCTAAAAGACTTCAAGGCTATTCTTCAAGGTGGGCTATCTTCACTTGATCTTCAATATTTGCAACTTGAGCCCAATTGAATTGTCTTGAGTCCAAAAACCTTGTATTTGAGTGAGAGTACTTCTAGTGTGATGATAAATCTGAAACACACTTAAACAACAATTGTTATTAGTACAAATAACTAATATGTTTTGTAATCATCAAAATACACTAAACAAGGGTGATTGTAACCTTGGGCCAACACTTATGACTAAGCCTTCATCATTAAACGGCCGGCTGGCAAAATGGGCCATATTACTCTCCCAATATGAGATGCACTTTTTACCACAAAAGGCCATTAAGGGACAAGCAGTGGCGGATTTCCTAGCTGAGCACCCAGATCCGAGGGCAGCCAAAGTCTACGAGGATCTCCCAGATGAAGTTGCTGAAGTCTGCCTGACTCAGACATCGTTCGAAAGTCAAGTATGGCAACTTTTCTTCGACGGTGCATCAAGAACAAGCCCAAAGGGACACGTAGTAGCGGGGGTAGGAGTAGTACTCGTATCCCCACAAAATTATGTGATTCCCCGAGCTGTCTCATTAACTGAGCCTTGTTCCAACAATGTGGCGGAGTACAACGCTCTTTTGATTGGGATGCAATTCGCCGATGAGATTGGCGTTAAAAATCTTGAGGCATACGGCGACTCTAAACTCATCGTCAGCCAAGTTCGCGGGGAGTACGAAGTCAGACATGAGGACCTAGTACCCTACCACAACGCAACTATCCGCATGGCCGAGGGGTTTACAAGCTTCTACATCGACCATGTACCGCGCAGGCAAAATGCGCACGCGGATGCACTCGCATCCCTCGCGGCCTCCTTAGCTCTTCCAGCTGGAGCAATGGAGAAGATATTCGTCTACAGCCACGACCTGTATTGCCCGAGAAATGCTCTCGAGGGCTATCAGGAGTCAAAGGGAGATTGTCAAGGTAAAGAAGCACTGGAATTGTCAACCGGTCCAGAGCTTAAAGACTGGCGATTCCCCTACATTGATTTCGTCTTATACGACATTCTGCCTGAAGACACCAAAGAGGCGGCTGCCATTCGAAAGAAAGCCCCCAAATTCTATTATAATGCGATTACGCGAACATTGTATCGTCGATCGCATGACGGGATTGAAATACACCTAGAGGGGGGGTGAATAGGTGTGATTGCTAATCTAATGATCTTTTTAAAACTTAGTATGATGAATGATGCAACGATCTCTCAAAACAAGACTAGAGTCGAATACCCCGTGAGAGGTTCTAAACTCCTTCCTCTCAATTCCCCTTTAAATGGGTTAGAGGTGCGCAATGCAACCTTGTTGTATGAGATTATGATCGATTAAGGCAAGATATGATGGATGAATGGTGAGATGCACACAAGTATTACAAGCTTGAAATAAAAGCACAAATAAAGAAATAAGATCACAAGCAAGTAATTGAAAGCAATAAAGTGCAAGAGAATTTAAAGACAAAATTGACGCAAGGCAATCGCAAACACAAGAAGTTTGTTTCGAGGTTCGAGCCACCGCTCTACTCCCCGCCTTCACCTCCGTGAAGGGTTTTCACTATCCACCGAGGACGCCTTACAATGGTCTACCGAAGACCGGAGCACCGAGCTCTTACAATAACCTCTACCGAAGAGGTGTCTCCACAAGAACAAGGATCACAAGAACAATAGTGATCTCCACAAGATCACAAAACTCTTTCCCAAACTCTTTTACAATCTCTCACTCTTTTACAACTTCTCTATAGTATGAGTAAAGGATTTTTGGCTCTATGAAGTATAGTGAGAAAAACTTCAGTTGTAGAGTGATATTAGCAATCAAACACAACTGAAAAACAAGCTTAAAAAGAATTGGAATTGGAAGCCTTGAAAACTATTTTCTTCTCCTTTGAAAAACAATGAAAACTTGGGATTTTTCTTGGTAAATAGTAAGGACCCATTCCCCTCTATTTATAAGGAGAGAATAGGTTAAAAATAATTTCTTTACACCTAATTTGGCCTGAAAAAGGTCTCCAACAACTCTCAAAAAGTCTGTTAAAACAGAAAATAAAAACAGATTTCAGAATTGCACCAAAGAGGAAAGAGCCGTTGGGCTCTTGCAGGCGTAGCGGTCGACCGGTCAGTCGACCGTTTGCCCTGTTGGCAAAGAGCCGTTGGACTCCGGTCGACCGCTCGGTCGACCGTTTCCTTCAAAGGAAACACAGTTCCCTTAAGGCGGTCGACCGCCTGGTCGACCCAAACAAACCGAGAGTTGACCTGCTTACAGTCGGTCGACCGGGGCCATCGACCGACAAACGTGCACAAACGTGCACGTCCTGGCACTGGCGCCGGTCGACCGGGCGGTCGGCCGGTCAGCCTGAAATAGGGAAAATCAGTATTTTTCTGACTTAGGAAAATTTTGTAAAATAGTTTTGGGTTTGAACAATCTTAAGTATCATGCTAGTAGGGGTATATGCACATGATCTAAACATGTTATTTATTTTGTAAAACTTAAGATCATGTAAATATCTACTAAGGCATGAGACAAAATTAAAACATGAAAACTTAAAAACAAAACTTCACATTTTAGCAAAAACAAATTGTGTATGTGTATCCTAGAGCCAAATATCCAATACTCAAACTTTAACATTCTATTCTTACAATGATTCTAAAGACTTCAAGTTCTTCAAGAGGGGCTTTCTCCATATGATCTTCAAACTTGCATCTTGAGCCCAAATTGAGTTGACTTGAGTCCAAAGCACCTTCCTTTAGGGAAGAACTCCTCTAGTTGAGATAGAATCCTGAAACAAACTTAAACAACAAACAATATTAGTACAAATAACTAATATGTTTTGTAATCATCAAAACACACTAAAAACGGGTGATTGTAACCTTGGGCCAACAATCTCCCCCTTTTTGATGATGACAAAACATATAAGTTATTTAAAAAATGGAAGAAGAGCTTGGAAAGCTCCCCCTCAAATAATGCTATGTAAAAAAAATATCAATGAAGAGCTAAATACATAAGGCATTGAAAACACATAGTTTTGTCAAAAACTCAAATGCAAAATGCAAATGCATATCAAAAAACTCAAAATTCAAATGCATCAATGTATACACGATAAACAACCAACATAATCAAACAAACTCATACTATTTCTCCCCCTTTTTGTCATACATCAAAAAGGGTTATACAAACAAAATAGAAGAAATTTATCTTTAAGAATCCATAATGCAAACATTCAACTCACCACAAATAAATGAAAATCTAGCATAATCTAGAGGTTTAGTAAAAATATCGGCAAGTTGAAAATCGGTAGAAACATAATCAATATCAATATCACCTTTCTCATAATGATCTCTAAGAAAGTGATACCTAATGTCAATGTGTTTGGTTTTACTATGTTGATTTGCATTCTTCGTCATGTGAATAGTACTAGTATTATCACAAAATATTTTAACATGATCAAAGTGTAAATCATAGTCAAGGAGAGTATGTTTCATCCAAATAACTTGTGCACAACAAGCTCCGGCTGCAACATACTCCGCCTCGGCGGTTGAAAGGGCTACTGAATTTTGCTTTTTGGAAGACCAAGATACAAGACAATTACCTAGGAATTGACATGTTCCACTTGTGCTCTTCCTATCTACCCTACAACCCGCATAGTCTGCATCCGAAAAACTCTTCATTTCAAATAATCCGGTTTTAGGATACCACAAACCCATTTTAATAGTGCCCTTAAGGTATCTAATTATGCGTTTAACCGCAATTATGTGAGATTCTTTAGGACAAGATTGAAAACGTGCACAAAGACAAACGGAAAACATAATATCCGGCCTACTAGCCGTCAAATACAATAAGCTACCTATCATGCTACGATAAACTTTAATGTCTACACTTTTACCTTGTTCATCCTTATCAAGCTTGGTAGTTGTTGCCATGGGAGTTTTGCTCACTTTAGATCCTTCAAGCCCGAACCTTTTGATTAATTCCTTTGTGTACTTGGCTTGATTGATGAAGATCCCATCCTTCCTTTGCTTGATTTGGAGTCCAAGAAATAGTTGAGCTCCCCCATCATAGACATTTCAAATTCATCCTTCATGCATGATTCAAAAGCTTGGCAAAGAGATTCATTAGTAGAACCAAAAATAATATCATCAACATATATTTGCACAATGAGAATATCATTTTTAACATGTTTTGTAAACAATGTGGTGTCAATTTTACCTTTCTTAAAACCATTTGAAATCAAAAATGAAGAAAGTCTTTCATACCAAGCCCTAGGGGCTTGTTTTAAACCATAAAGAGCTTTATCTAATTTAAATACAAAATCCGGATGTGTAGGATCAACAAACCGGGGGGTTGTTCAACATACACCTCCTCTTCAATAAAACCATTTAGAAAAGCACTTTTAACATCCATTTGAAACAATTTAAAATCTTTATATGAGGCAAATGCTAGTGTCATCCGTATGGCTTCAAGCCGTGCTACGGGTGCAAAGGTTTCTTCAAAATCGATTCCTTCGATTTGAGTGTAACCTTGGGCAACTAACCTAGCTTTATTCCTAACAATGTTACCCGATTCATCCAACTTGTTCTTAAAGATCCACTTAGTACCAATTGTTGGTCTATCGTGGGGCCTAGGAACAAGGTGCCAAACTTGGTTGCGCTCAAATTGATTGAGCTCCTCTTGTATGGCTAGCAACCAATATGAATCGACCTCGGCTTCGAGGACGTTCTTGGGTTCAACATGTGAAATAAATGCATAATGTCCACAATAGTCATGAAGTTTAGAGCGAGTGGTTACCCCTTTTGATACTTCACCTATGACGAGGTCCTTGGTATGATGAGGATTGTATCTCCAACCCTTTGGAAGTTGTTGAGTAGGCTCCACTTCATTTGTTTGATTTTCATTTCCTTGAGCCTCTTCTACTTTAGCTTCACTTCCTTCATCATCCTTGGCTTGTCTCCCATAGTAGTAGTATCCTCCAAGGTCACTTTCTCCAAGCCTTCATCCAAAGCATCTATTTCTACAACATTCTTAACAAACAAGTTAGATTCTTCAAACTTAACATGTATAGATTCCTCAATAGTCAAAGATGATTTATTGAAGATTCTATAAGCCTTACTTGTATTAGAATACCCAACAAAAATTGCCTCATAAGCTTTAGCATCAAATTTTCCTAAATTATCTTTAGTATTTAAAACAAAATATTTGCATCCAAAAACTTTGAAATATGAAACATTTGGTTTTCTAGAAAAGTACATTTCAAAAGAAGTTTTTGAAGTATTTTTACACAAGAAAACACGATTTGATATATAGCATGATGTATTTACGGCCTCGGCCCACAAATAATGTGGTAGACCATATTCACTTAGCATTGTCCTAGCCATCTCTTGTAAGGTTCGATTTTTTCGTTCAACTACTCCATTTTGTTGTGGAGTTCTAGGACAAGAAAGTTCATGCTTAATTCCATGTTCTTCACAAAAAGTGGTAAAGGGTAGGTTAATGAACTCACCTCCTCTATCACTTCTTATTCTTAAAATTGAATACTCTTTTTCTTTTTCAACTCTTTTCTTAAAAGTTTGGAAATATGAAAATGCTTGATTTTTGTGTTCAAGAAAGAAAACCCAAGTAAACCGTGAAAAATCATCAACCAAAACAAATGCAAATCTATTCCCACTTAGACTTTTGGTTTGTGTAGGGCCAAATAGATCCATATGGATTAACTCCAAAGGACGTGATGTCATGATATCCTTAATTGACTTGAAAGAAGACTTAGTTTGTTTCCCAAATTGACATGCGTCACAAACTCGGTCCTTTTCAAAACTCAAACAGGAATACCTTTCACCATTTCCTTTGTGTTTAACCTAGATATGTGGTCAAATGAAATATGGCCTAATCTTCTATGCCACAACCAAGAGTCGTCATCGAGGGCTTTTAATCAAGTAATATTACAAGACATATTAGACATATCTATCATATAAACATTACTTTCACGAAAACCGGAAAATACACAAGCATTGGAAATTCTATCAATTACTTTGCAAGCTATATTATCAAAAACTACATCAAAACCTTTATCACATAATTGACTAACACTCAAGAGGTTATGCTTGAGGCCGTCAACTAAAACTACATTTTCAATTAAAGGGGATGTGCCGAGTTTTACATTACCAATACCGATGATTTTACCCTTGGCATCATCTCCGAAGGTGACGGTGCCACCTTCATGGTATCTTGATAGGGTTGCAAAGTTGTTGATGTCCCAAGTCATGTGCCTTGAGCAACCACTATCAAGATACCACAATCCTCTACGTCGTTGGGCTTTGGAAGGTACCTACATCATTTAACAAATTCGTTGATTTTGGTACCCAAACTTTCTTGGGTCCTTGGAAGTTAGTGTTTCGAACCCAAACATTATGATGAGGTGCACTTAGTCTATCATAACAAAAATTAGCTAAGTGCCCTTTCCGCCCACAATGTGAACATGAGAATACTCTACCATACATGAATGCATGATGTGTGTGTGGAGTGTGAGCATGTGTGTGTGAAGTGTGAGCATGCCTTGGGGGTTTGCCACGATGTACAGTTTGTGTGGTATGAACATGGGCATGAGCATGGTAACATTTTTCTTAGGGGCTTGTTTCTTAGGAAACATAGCCTCTAACTTCTTTTTATCAAATTCACACTTTTTCAAAACAATTCCTAATGAGTCTATTCTTTCTTTAAGCATGGTAATTTCATTTGTGTCAACTTGTGGGGACTTGCCTTTACAAGAAATCTTATACTTGTCAAAATCTTTTTGAGTGGAAACAAGAGTGGAAAGTAATTCATCCTTTTCTTTAGAAAGAGTAAAAACTTGATGATTAAGAGATTCATTTTCCTTTTTCATTTTTAGATACTTTTTCTTAAGAGAGTCATAGTTATGTGAAAGTTCTATAAAAGCTTCTCCTAATTCATCCATGGAAAGTTCATCATCAAAAAGAGTGGAAGGGGTTACCTTGCTTGTGCCTTCATTTGCCATGAAGCACATGTTGGCGGTGTCAATTTCCTCCTCGGATTCGCTCTCGGAATCCCATGTTGCTTTCATTGCCTTCTTCTTGTAAGGCTTCTTGGATATGGAGGGCTTCACCTTATCCGGACAATCCGCTACGATGTGTCCCGGTTTTTGACAATTGAAGCACACGATCTTTCTTTCTTCTTTGCCTCCTTGCCATCTCCTTCTTCCTTGAATTTTACCTTGTTGTACATCCTCTGGACATTCTTCACAAGAAGTGAGAGCTCTTCGTCATCTTCTTCTTCATTATCTTCGTCGGAGTGGGTGGTTTGACTTTTGAAGGCTATAGTCTTCCTTTTGGAAGGAGCCATATCCTCCCTTGCTTTCCTCTCCATCTCATGGGTTTTGAGGTTCCCAATGAGACCTATGAGCTCCATCTCTTCTTTGTCATTGAGTTCCTTCAAGGTAGTTGCCTTTACTTCCCATGAAGGAGGAAGAGCCCGGATGATCTTTCACACCTTTTGATCATTATCAATACCATCACCTAGAGAAGAAAGTCCATTAGTGATCTTAGTAAATTTTGTAACCATATCATCTATGGTTTCATGTTCTTGCATGCTAAAGTTCTCATATTGGGACCGAAGAAGGTCTATCTTAGCCCTCTTCACTTGTGAGGTCCCTTCATGTGTAACTAGTAAATGTGTCCAAATTTCATATGCGGACTTGCAATGAATAACTCTAGCTATGTCATCATCATTAAGGGCTTGAAGGAGTGCATAATGAGCCCTAGCATTGGCATCAAATTCTTTGGTCTCTATTTCGGACCAAGTAGATTCATCACCGGGGGGTGCACTAAAGGGTTTGGTCACGGCCTTTGCAACTCGACTACCTAGAGATTGCAAGAAAACGGTCATCTTAACCTTCCATATGGGAAAGTTAAGTCCATCAAACTTAGGGGGTGTCTTAATACCATCGGCCATCTTTACTAAGTGAGAATGAATGAAATGATTAGCAATATTAGGATCTTTCTAGGGTTGTTAAGCCAAGAGCCTAGTAACCAAGCTCTGATACCAATTGAAATACACCTAGAGGGGGGTGAATAGGTGTGATTGCTAATCTAATGATCTTTTTAAAACTTAGTATGATGAATGATGCAACGATCTCTCAAAACAAGACTAAGAGCCGAATACCCCGTGAGAGATTCTGAACTCCTTCCTCCCAATTCCCTTTAAATGGGTTAGAGGTGCGCAATGCAACCTTGTTGTATGAGATTATGATCGATCAAGGCAAGATATGATGGATGAATGGTGAGATGCACACAAGTATTACAAGCTTGAAATAAAAGCACAAATAAAGAAATAAGATCACAAGCAAGTAATTGAAAGCAATAAAGTGCAAGAGAATTTAAAGACAAAATTGACGCAAGGCAATCGCAAACACAAGAAGTTTGTTTCGAGGTTCGAGCCACCGCTCTACTCCCCGCCTTCACCTCCGTGAAGGGTTTCCACTATCCACCGAGGACGCCTTACAATGGTCTACCGAAGACCGGAGCACCGAGCTCTTACAATAACCTCTACCGAAGAGGTGTCTCCACAAGAACAAGGATCACAAGAACAATAGTGATCTCCACAAGATCACAAAACTCTTTCCCAAACTCTTTTACAATCTCTCACTCTTTTACAACTTCTCTATAGTATGAGTAAAGGATTTTTGGCTCTATGAAGTGTAGTGAGAAAAACTTCAGTTGTAGAGTGATATTAGCAATCAAACACAACTGAAAAACAAGCTTAAAAAGAATTGGAATTAGAAGCCTTGAAAACTATTTTTCTTCTCCTTTGAAAAATAATGAAAACTTGGGATTTTTCTTGGTAAATAGTAAGGACCCATTCCCCTCTATTTATAAGGAGAGAATAGGTTAAAAACAATTTCTTTACACCTAATTTGGCCTGAAAAAGGTCTCCAACACTCTCAAAAAGTCTGTTAAAACAGAAAATAAAAACAGATTTCAGAATTGCACCAAAGAGGAAAGAGCCGTTGGGCTCTTGCAGGCGTAGCGGTCGGTTGACCGTTTGCCCTGTTGGCAAAGAGCCGTTGGACTCCGGTCGACCGCTCGGTCGACCGTTTCCTTCAAAGGAAACACAGTTCCCTTAAGGCGGTCGACCGCCCGGTCGACCCAAACAAACCGAGAGTGGACCTGCTTACAGTCGGTCGACCGGGGCCGTCGACCGACAGACGTGCACAAACGTGCACGTCCTGGCACTGGCGCCGGTCGACCGGGCGGTCGGCCGGTCAGCCTGAAATAGGGAAAATCAGTATTTTTCTGACTTAGGAAAATTTTGTAAAATAGTTTTGGGTTTGAACAATCTTAAGTATCATGCTAGTAGGGGTATATGCACGTGATCTAAACATGTTATTTATTTTGTAAAACTTAAGATCATGTAAATATCTACTAAGGCATGAGACAAAAATTAAAACATGAAAACTTAAAAACAAAACTTCACATTTTAGCAAAAACAAATTGTGTATGTGTATCCTAGAGCCAAATATCCAATACTCAAACTTTAACATTCTATTCTTACAATGATTCTAAAGACTTCAAGTTCTTCAAGAGGGGCTTTCTCTATATGATCTTCAAACTTGCATCTTGAGCCCAAATTGAGTTGACTTGAGTCCAAAGCACCTTCCTTTAGGGAAGAACTCCTCTAGTTGAGATAGAATCCTGAAACAAACTTAAACAACAAACAATATTAGTACAAATAACTAATATGTTTTGTAATCATCAAACACACTAAAAACGGGTGATTGTAACCTTGGGCCAACAGGGATCTTGCTCCGGTGCCTCTCACCAAAAGAAGCCCAAGAGGTATTGAGAGAAGCCCACGACGGTATGTGTGGAGCCCATCAACCTGGCCCAAAACTGGCACATCGACTCCAAAGATTGGGTTACTATTGGCCCAAGATGGTTGCCGACACCGTCACCTATGCTAAAAGATGCCACGCTTGTCAAGTGCATGGGGATTTCATCCATCAAGCACCAGGGTATCTCCACTGTACAACCTCTACCTGGCCATTTGAAATGTGGGAGATGGATGTGGTTGGCCCTATCAGCCCACCATCATCAAAAGGACATCGGTTCATTTTGACAATAACCGATTATTTCTCTAAGTGGGCTGAGGCCATTCCTTTGAAGGAGGTCAAATCGTCGAACGTGATCAAGTTCGTGAAACATCACGTTATTTACCGTTTCGGTGTACCTCGGCGAATTGTCCATGACAATGGACCTCAGTTCATCAGCCAGGCTTTCCAGAGATTCTGCGCTAAGTTCAGAATCCAGAGTGTGTCCTCAACGGCATACTATCCTGCCGCTAACGGCCTCGCAGAAGCTTTCAACAAGACCATTGGTAAGCTTCTCAAAAAGTTCGTCTCGAAAAGTCAACGGGACTGGGACGACAAACTAGGTGAATGCTTATGGGCCTATCGCACAACTGTGCGAACCCCAACTAAAGCTACGCCATTTTCTTTGGTATACGGGTGTGAAGCCGTGCTCCCACTGGAAATCCAAATTCCATCCCTACGCGTCGCCTTGACAGCGGAGATGACAACAGAGGAGAAGCATCGACAGCGACTCCAGGAACTGGAGGCCTTAGATGATAAACGTCTGCAGGCCCAATAACAAATCGAGCTCTACCAAGCTCGTATTACCAGAGCCTTCAACAAGAAAGTTAAAATGCGAACTTTGAAGAAAGGCGATCTTGTCTTAGCCGTCAGAAGACCCATGGTAATGACGCACAAGACAAAAGGAAAATTCCAACCCAAATGGGAAGGACCATTTGTAGTAGAGTCAGTTTACTCAAATGGGTCATATCGCCTCATAACCTCAAATGGCGATACACTCATGATGCCGATCAATGGCAGGTTCCTGAAGAAATACTATCCTTAGATGGTATTCTTCCGCTGATCAAGTTAAAAGTACACCTCTGATCAAAGTAAGAAGAATTTCTTCATTATAACATCCGACGCCCCCGAGGCTAAGGATAGAGGAAAATGTTGGCTTCTAAGCCCAACATAAGTCTTCGACAACTCATCATGCTGAGGGGAATAGCATGGCTAGCCCAACTCAAACGGTACTTGGTAAAGGCACCTCAAATCCGTTGATAGCTGAGGGTTTGCTAAAAATCCTAAGTGGACTTGGCTCCACTCTTTCCTCCAAAATCCCTTACCAATTCTCATCCTCAGAATGGTAGGTCTACAAAATACAACCATTACTAAGTTAACACTATACCTCTGGTAATAGAAACTTTTCAATATTCCTTGTCGAGTACAAATTTTGTTTGTCAACTCTACACGGAGTATCAAACTTTCAAATTTGCCAAGTTAACACTATACCTCTGGCACTTCAAATTTTCACTTGTCAATTCTCACCAATAGAATGACAGGTCCTCAAATTGCTCTTATCATGAGTCAATCTTTGTCAAGTTAATACTACACCTCTGACAAATTACTGTTAAAGTTTAACACCACACCTCTAAACAGTAATCAGGTTTCTGTCAGGTTTAATATTACACCTCTGACAGTCACTTTTCTTCAGACTTCCATATCGAAGCTGAAATGGATGATGCTAAGTTAACATTACACCTCTAGCATCAAGTCATTGCTAAGTTAAACAATACACCTATGGCCATGACTTTCCCTCGGACTTCCTTATACAAGCCGAAATGATCAATGCCAAGTTCAACATTACACCTCTAGCATTACCCTCACTGTCAAGTTAAACATTACACCTATGACAGTGACACTTCTGAGTTAAGTTAATATCACATCTCTGACTCACATCCTTATCAAGTTAACATTACACTTCTGACAAGACCACTTTCAACCCGTTAAGTTAATATCACACCTCTGACGGTAACAAACTTTCCTAGATTCCCCACGAGTCTAGTCTCACTTGTTATTCTCTTCAACAGAATAACAAGTCTACCTAAAAACATTATTAGGTTAATACTACACCATCAACAGTGTTTCCATCAAATCCCCAGCTGAGCTCAATCAAGTTAATCCCAAACACTTGATAAAAGTTCACCCTCCCTGGGGATAATTCTACTTGTCACTTTCTCTTATAAAGTGGCAGGTCCACCAAAAATTATTTCATCTCTGTCAAGTTAATATTACACCTCTGACAGTATTGTGAGAGTTCCTGAAATAGGATCTTTCCCTACAAAGTTTGACTTATTAAGATTATCATCATAATTTTGACAAAGTCAAAGATTCTTTGCTTCTATGAGTCTAACTGAAGACAAAAAGTTCAAGACAATGAAAGAGGCAAAAAGAAAAGTGTCACTTTTATTTATATCCAGGCATACGAAAGTGATACAAAACTCTCTCTTATACAATAAGATTGAGTGTTACAATTAAGGAGTACAAAGAAGTCCCTCTCTCCCTCTCTCAGAGGCCGTACTCACTCCTTGAAGCCGCATCTAATTCCAAGTGCACGATGTCTGAAGAAGTGCCGAACTGTGGCGACAATTGGAGCCGGTTGCACTATGGTGCATGACGTAAACATCGGAAGAGCCCTAGCTGACTAAGCTAAGAGCAATAGTGTTCTTGAGGTCCGGTGGCAGCAGAAAGCCATGCAACCCTTCATTCATGAGCATCTCTTTCCCCAGAAGGCCATCCAACGAACATGGAGTGTCCTTGATGTCACTTCTGGAGTGGGAGAGGAAGAGGATCCTATCTGCCACTGTATCCACCGTAACCTCCTCGCCGCCATACTTACCCTGACCATCCCTTGCCAGCAGGCGTGACTGGTGCAATGGATCTGAAGAGACCTTGGCGAGGGTTAAGTCCTCGTCAGGGACATAATATATTCCCTTGTAGACGACGAGGACCATAATATATTCCCTTGTAGATGAACATCGAACGAGTTCGCCGACCGGAATATTCTTCCAGGGGCCCAGCGAACCTGAAAAAGGACAATCAAGCCTACCTACAAGGAATAAACAAGGAGGTTAGAAAATCTGAAACTTAGTATACTTCAACAAAGAAAACTAAGTGACAGACGCGGCTATTGTCGAAGACTTCAGACGCGGGAATGAGCCCGCGCAGTGAGTCAAAATACCGCGTCAACAGAAGCAGACGCGAATCAAAACTGTGCCACACACAGGATTCAAACGCGGTCTCATTTTGCGCCCGCGCCTAAAACACAAGGCGCGAAAGGACTCAGACGCCGAAAATTTCCATCTCCCTGTCGAGGGAACAGGGGTTGCAAAATTCGGGTCTGAAACCTTCAGCCCGAGTTGGAATTCATCCAAATCAGTGGCCTTATAACGCGAGCTTCATGAGCAAAGTCAGCGCCAAGTGCCAAAGACTTCTGTACTCGCGTCCAGGGAAGTTTAAGTCGGCGGCGCAAATTCCAGAAGGAATGCACCAACTCAGACTTCATGAGGAAATCCAGATGATGATGATGCCAAAGTGCAAACTTGGGTGGACTAGAAACATCACGGCAAGTCGGGACGGCATACCAGCAGAGGCCTCTGTCAAGAGTTTAACTCTCTGCATTAGAATATGGACATGGAAGGTGATCAGAGAGACACTTTGTCCTGAAGAGACCAAACAGAAGCATGAAAGCTCTGGGTCATCTTCTTCCCCAGAGTCGTCTTCATCCATGAAGACAGTACCCCTGTTAGAAACTCTGAAGAAGGCGAAAGTTCTCAGAGCAATCGTTCTCTTAAAAGGGAAAATAGTCTAAGATTGGGACTGCTAAAGAAGGCGAGCCCCTATTTATAGGCCGCTCCTGGTAACCGTCATTAATGGTTCATCAGTTGGAACCGTCGGCCTTAATGACCGCACGATTGTCAAAGTCCAATGGGAAGCTGACGCGTGGAGGGTCGCTTCGGGAAACGTTGAAGACGCTGGTCTACAACCGCCAGCGCCGGTTTTACATTAAAGGGTATTAACGCCCAAGTCCAATGAAGAACCAACGCGTGGACAACTGCTTCGGGAAACAACGGATGACCCGGTTTCCCAATCGTCAGTGAAGACTTGACGTTCAATCGTCAGTGAAGATTTGACGTTCAAAGATCTCATAAAATCTTTATGTCAGGCCGCATGTAACGTCTGGAAGTTACATCGATACGTAGATGGGAAAACCGCGTCCTTGAACCCGTGTCTCCTTTTTCAGAATGAATGACGTCCACCTGCGTTCCAAAGGAAAGTCCGCGTGACTCAGAATCGCGTCCCTTCAGCAAATAGGGCCCATTTTAAGGGAAAGCACTTGACTCAGCAAAGGACTTAGTCCATTCTGAGATTAAGGGGAAAATACACAAGGCTGCGTCCCTCGCGTCCGCTCGAGTCGCGTCTTCATTGGCAGGACAGACTCGCGTTACTCAAAGCCGCGTTTCTCTCTGCGAGTTGACGCCGCCGCGTCTCCCTATGGATTGACGCTGCGTCTCATCAAAAGGACTTAGTTCTATCTGAGTTCTTATGAACTGATGACCGCGTCTCTCCATGAATTGACGCTGCGTCTCATCAAAAGGGCTTAGTTCTGCCTAAGGTCCTATGGGTCAAACGCGGCGTTTCATTTAAAGAACTTTGTCTCACCTAAGTTCAGCATTCACAGTCAGTTAATCAAAGATTGTGATCAAGAGGTCGAATTCATCCACAGCAAGGCAACAAAGGAGGTGAAACCAAAAAATTCAAAGACTTTTATTATATCAAAAATGATAAAAGCTAATACAAAACACTCTTAGTGAACAGAGTGTCCTTTTCTTAAAAAAAAAAAGAGAGAAGGCTACAAGTCCTGGTCTGCCAAAGAACGGATTTGCTCTCTAAGGCGATGTATCTTATGTTGACGCGCCTTCTCAACCTCCATGAGAGCTCGGGCCCGCAGATCCGCTTCAGACAAAAATCCCTGTGCTTGCACTCGGAGGGATTCCAGCTCGGACGAACGAACAGAGAGGTCCACTTTAGCTTGCGCCTTGGCAACCTCTAACTCCGCTAGCCTCTTTTCAGAGGTAGCAAGCCTCTGTTCGTTGAAGACAATCATGGCCTCAGCCCTGGCTATAACAGCCCAAGAGTCAAGGATAGCCTGCTTTGCGGCCTGTATGATCGTCTCTGACTCCTCGGACTCAATCGCTAGCCTTTGGTGATCAGCCTGGACTCGTTCAAGAAGACGAGTGCTATCGGTGATCTTCTCCTCCACCTCTCTTCGCTCCTGCTCTTGAGCAACAAGGAGCCTATTTAGCGTTTCTTGGCTTCGTGGGATGAACCGGCATCATCCTCCAGGGATCGAAGCTCTCTCAGGTGCTATCCCAGCTGATCCACCAGCAGCTGACTCGCCTGGGCTAGCAAAGGGCCTCCGGCCAACTTGATGTTCTCGACCTGGTTTCCGAGAAACATCTGGGCGAAGTCAAGGGAGCTACCCCTAGTCAGGACGAAATCGATGCATGTTCGCATCGAGGTAAGGAACTGTTGCACCGCCTGGCGTGTCAAAAGCTCCATGATATCATCATCCGAAGTGCTCCCCGATCCCCTTTCTATCACAGGGTGGGGGATGTAGATCGGCTCTGTTGGTGCAAGAGTCGAGCTGACCACAGGTACGGCAGGAGCAGGAGCAGCCACTGGCGCTTCTGGGGGTACCACCTCTGCAGGAACCTCCACAGCCGATGACAGGGTAGTGAGCTCGACCTCCTCAGAAACCTCAGCCAAGGCTTGGGCCGTGTGGCCTTCCGGAGGGACACTGACCGTCAGACTCTCTACCTGGGCCCCCTCAGTTCTCTCTGCAAGTTATCTCAACATTAGCCAGAATTGTAAAAAGAGAAAGATCCGAGACATCAAAACTTCCTTACCAAGCTGGAGGTCCAGAGATGTCGAATCCTTGGGCGAACCCTGCAGAGGAGAAGTCTCCCTGACTTCAATGGTGGCCTCCTCTTCCTGCAGAGTAGAAGTCTCCCCGATTTCGGTAGTTGCCTCGGCAGCTGGAGTCTCTACTCCTTCCGGCTGGGTCAACTCTTGCACCATCTCCTCGATAGGCGAGGAGGTTGCAGCCTCGGTATCCTCAGCCAATCCTGCAGCATAAAAGGAGAATGTTAAAGCCTCCTCTTCAAAATGAAAAGGGAAATAAGGTCAAAAGGTGAAAGAGTACCTTCAGCAGGAGCAACCGCTGGTGGTGACATCGTCGCCGGCTCACACCCATGTATTTCCTCCTCCGGGATGTGTGAGAATTTGCTCGGATCAGGAGGAGCGGGTTCGTCACCATAGTCGACCTCATCCTCAAAATCGCTTTCCTCTGCGGATGAGGAAGATGACAGTTCAACGTGAGAGGCCTCGGTAGCCGGAGCCTTGCCTCTAAACACCCCAGTGATAGGGCTGGGGTCAAACATCCGAGGACTGGAGATGAAGACAGAAGGAGACCCAGGCTGTTGTGCCTCATCCCTCCTCTGAGCTGAGGAAGACTCGGGCTGAGCTGAGATCCCCGGAATCTCAACATCGCCTCCGCTCATTATATCGACCTCGAGCTGCTCGGTCTCGTCAGTGGCGGTGGGTCTGTCAGTAGGCTCCCCTTCCTCTGCAATCCTGAGGCTCCTGCGGTGTAACCTGCGGGCATGGACTAAGGGAGTGTCATCCTTGTCCACCTCTTCCTCCCTCGGCTCCCCAACACCAGAAGGGATGTCCGCGGATCGAGAAACTGCAGCCGTCAAGTCTCTCCGGACCTTCTTTGGGGCAGGCTCAGCAGTGAAAGTAGAGCCTTGTCGACGCTTGCTCACCGCCTGTCGAGCCCTGGTTGGTCGCGGCTCGCCCTTGTTGCTCGCGGCTCTCCCTTGACCTTCTCCTTCGACCTCCTTCAGAGCCTTCAGGTACTGCTCGACGCCTCGCGAGCGTTTACCGGACTCCGATCTTGCTTTGAGATTTGCATTGATACTCTCAATGCATGAATACTGCGGAACAAAGTATGGTGTCTGGTTGACTTGGAAGTACCAAGAACAGAAGCTGAAGCTCATACGGCACTTTGACCCCTCGATAGGTAGACGGAAAGTTGCTTCCGTCCCTCCGGCCACACTGTAGTACCAAGACCGAGCACCTTCGAACAAGTTCCCTTCGAAGGCGAGTCGAGCATTGGGACTGCCGACGTAGAGTTGATCGTAGCCGAACTGTCGGGCGAAACGATTCGGCATGTACGGCTCGATTGTGCATGAAGTCCCTTGCCGGAAAAGCACATATCCGGGCCGAATGTTGATCAACCACTAGAAGACCCCCGTGGACAACCTCGTGAAGTCATCTGGGCCCGCAGAATCAGTAAATAGATCCCCGAAAGATGCACCAGGGATCTCGGGGAAGCAGCGATTGAGCTGGTAGTTCGAAGCATCTGAAATGCACTTCCGGACGAAATACATATTAGTATTACGCCAGTCCGAACCCTCCAACCGCTGTACAAAAGGGGCGAAACCCTCACTCCAAGGCACCAGCGTCATCAGGGAAGGGTAGTGCATCACGTACCAAGCCATGAGGTACGTGTAAGGCAGCTCGATCCGAGGGTTGGGGCGCTTCACCGTCGGCTTCCCCTCTGAGTCAAGGATCGGTTGGCCATGTGAGTTGACAGCCTTCCCTGGCTCGCAGAAGTTGTGGGTTAACGTCCACAACCCGCTCTGAATGCCAGCCGCCACGGCTGGAAGAAGGGCTATGGGACTGCCATGGGCCAGGAGCACCGCCGGGTACACTACATCGGCAACAATGACTTCATGTGGCAGCGTGGGCACCACACAATGCTTCAGCCACAGCATTAAGAAGCCCGCCAACAATGCTCGATCGGAGATAGGGGTCCGGGCTTGATGGTGAAAGCTTTCGAAGACCATATTAGGCTCAAAACCGTCCTCGTTCGAAACCGTGGTGTAGAAGCCTTCAGGAGCCTGGGCGATCCTGTCGTCAATTTCCTTGTCGGAGTTGGGAGCCAGTCGGGTTATTGGATGGTCTTTCTTATTGACATTGTTGAACAAGTAACTGGCCCAAGACAGCTGCTTGATTCCTCCCGACCTCCAAGTGGTTATCTGGCCGCAAATATGGAAGTGACATAGCACTTCCCAATAAGTCTCGTACATTTGAGGAGACCCTTTCTTCATAAGGTTGAGCTCCTCAGTGGTTGGGATATATTCCTCATAGGGAGAATCCCCTGTTGCCAGCCCCGAGACCTCATGCAACTCGTGCTGTGCAAGGCCCATCTCTCCGACCGGGGTGAAGAATGTCCCCGTCAAAGAATTGTAACGCTCCAGGACCCCGAAGAAGTTCTGAGAACTCGGCGGGATGCCATACTGCACGGCCCTGACTGCTGGGTACAGTCCCACATGCTCTAGCAGATCTCCAAGATCGGCAAGGACGAAGCTCACCATTCTGCGCCACCAATACTTCTCGGTGGAATGAACCCACCCGGGCGCACGGAACTCAACAGGAAAATCACCCTCCGCTTTCATAAACGCGTTGAGGAAGGTAGTGCCGAGTTTTGGTATCTCTCCAACTGGGAGCTCAGACTTGCGCGACCCGGGGAACAGGCCGAGAACCGCCCTATCATGACCATCATGACGGTATACCTTGTGGGAGCCCAAGTCACCGAGGGTAATCTCAGGGACATATCGGGAAACGTCCCATTTCATCTTCCGAGGGACGGACATGTGCTGGAGATAAGACAGCGGGAACATCCTCTCCATGTCTGGAAGAAAGAATCTTCTATCCCCTATCTGACGGAGCCATCTATAATTTCCATCATACATGGAATAGCCGCCATCACCGATACGATCTCCGAAGAAGAAGGCAGGCTTCTCCAGCTTGACGCGATCATCCGTGGTGAATGCTGCATCGGTCATAAGCACCCGAAGGGTTGTCATATCAACATTGGAGAGCCTTTCCTAGCGCTCCTGCGACCTGTCAGCAGTCACAGGTACTGTCCTTCGTAGCACAAAGGCCAGATCACGGTCAGCACCACCTACATGTCCAAAGTGGCGCTTCTTGGCGAGTGGTGCAGAAGGGTGTGGTACTGCAAAAGAAAAGGACACTTAATCAGACACCTTATCAGAAGCAAAAAATAAAAAATGCTAAGTGTCTATAGTCCAGACGCAGAAGAGATACTGGACGCAGGAATTATCAAATCCGCGTCCAGACCTGCGAATCTACGTCCAGACGCAGAAGAAATACTGGACGCAGGAATTATCAAATCCGTATCCAGACCTGCAAATCCGCATCTAGGCGTAAGACCCGCGGGATCAAATCCGCGTTTTGCAAACTAAGACTTATGAAAAATCTCTAAGTACTTGGGCTCAGGTGCAAGATTCATCAAAAACCTACACCTGATGAAAAATCTTCAAGTCCGCGTCCGAACCCTTCACAATTAGAAATATTCTAAGTGAAGAATCCAAAATGCAGGACTCGCTGGCACCGGGTCATCAAACCCGCGCCTTGGTTATCAACTCAAAGACCGCGTCTGAGAATCAAACACGGTTTGTTTTCTGTGTTGACGGTTCTGTGTTAATGGTCCTCCTCCAAAAGATATCTTTTTGGGGTTCCATGAGCTTCCAGTAATGGTGAAGTTCAAGCCTAAACAGCGTTATACCTGGGAAAAGGACTTCCTGCGCGGAGGAACCGCCCCTCTGGGCCTCAGTGACGGTCGCTCTTGAAGAGGATGCGGTTGGCTTGGTCTTAGGTGCCATTGGTGATTAAGAATCCAGTAATGGAGATGAACAGAGAAAGAAGAACTCTTTTTCTTAAAAACTCTAAACAAATGCACTCGGAGAAGAAGAGGTATCTCTCTGACTGTTGTCATTTATAGGCACAAGGATTCGCGAAGATACGTGGCGCGTGGCTCGATTAGTTCTACAGCGAGTCATCGCTTGACGCGTGGAACAGATCAATTTTAATGTATCGCGAAGATCGCGCACCATGGCTCTGCAGCGAGTCATCGCTTGACACGTGGAACAGATCATTTAATGAACCGGAAGTCCGCGCGTCAAAAGGTGTTGTCCCGTCGGTTCCCCAGGCCAACTGGCAGTGCAATCATGACATGGCACAGATTCGCACCCGACGGCCGCGCCTCTTCGATGGACATGCCCCGTCATCACCGCCATAAATGCATTCAAAAAGTCGCGTCTCTCTAAGAAGTTCGCGTCTTTCCAGCCCGGCTGAACATCGCGTCTGCTTTATGGAAGATCAGTCGCGTTTTTCATTTGCCAAAAGACGCACCCCATGAAAGTCGCGTCTGTAAAGCAGTACTATCTCTGCTCTTCAAAAAGAACTGGCGTTCAGTCCTTGCTTCTGCAAATCAGTTCAACAGTACACTGGCACAAGCAGACGATCGTCCACTCCTGGCTTAAAGCGCGTCCATGACAGAATAAAAGCAATCGGGGAGGTTTAGACTGTGTATCTAGACACTCAACACGATCAACTCTGGTTGCCTCAAAGAGTTCAACAGTACACTCACGAAGACCAACTCCAGATAAGATCAAACCCGGAGCATTAACAGTCCAGTCATAAAGGCGAATTCAGCTAGAGTCCAAAGTATTTCGAAATCCGTCCCAGTTAACTGCGGAATATCGAAAACTTTGGAGGGGGTTTTGTAGGCTGTCTAAAAATCACTAAAAGACAAGCCATTAAAAAGCAGAGTTTCAAGTTCTAGATGCGTGGGCTCGACACCCGCGTCTCAACATCAAGGCGCGTGGGCTCGACACCCGCGTCTCAACATCAAGGCGCGTGGGCTCGACACCCGCGTCTCGGTTATAACCGCCCTGGTTATGGGGCTAGTCGCCGCCCACATAGCGGGGAGGTCAGCCCCTCGTTGTGGAGCGTTTTTAGGGGGCACGTTCACCCTGGAACCCCTATAAATAGCCCCGTCGCTATTGAAGAAGGGGTCGGATTTTCTTTAGTTAGACGACAACAAGACAGAGACAGGAGAAAGAGAGCTCAACTCTTCAACAAGCTCGCTGCGTACGAGTTGTCCTTTGCCTACCTTCTCTTTGAGAGTTTTGTTAGACAAGAGCTGTGTTACTCCTTCTACCAACCAAAGAGAAGATCCCTGACGATCCCGACAGTCATCCGGTCAACGGAGAACAAGATTCACTCTCCACCGCCACACGAAGAACCCAGCATTAAACAAAGGGAGGATTCAAGACTCAACATCCTCCCTCCCTTGTAACTGGAAGGGAAATAGATTTGTTGTAATTTTTCATCTGATTCAAGGAAATTTTACAGCACCTCTTTTCTTTTTTTCCGGCGCGTACACCCGCGTGGTCAAAATCTCTGGTGTCTAGCCAGTCCACCCTCTCACTCAGCACCAAGTCGTCGTTGGTTTCTCTCCACCTCCACGACACAACCGAAACGCTGAGCGTCGACAGAGGAGGCGTGCGCGTCAACTGCAAGTTGGAATTTCTGATTGTCCAACTGAGGCAGGACGCAAAGTTCAATCCGGCGCCTTGGCCGCGCCACGTCCAGCACGCGAAGTCTGCGTTTGGCGACCCAAACGCGAGACTCTCCAAATTAGGTCCTCTGAAGTCCAACTCACCAAACGCCAAGGCGAAACCTGCGCGCCTCGTCAAGTGCAAGAGGCACGCGCCCTTAGGCGTGGGGCCCAGCAGCCCACTCACTCTCAAGCGTCTTTACCCCGACGCACCAAGCAGCAACACGACAGTCGCGTCTCATCTCAACAGAGACGCCAGACACGCGTCGTACAGCTGCGGCGCGAGAACCGCATCTCTGAATCCTGCGTCCAGGTTGTACAGCACAAAGATGCCTCGCGCCCTCGAAGTTGCGAGGCTAATCTCTTCGATCCTCTTTCCATGGATCTAAGGGATTACTTGACGAAGAAAAGAAGTGCTAAGCAAATCACTTCATCATTCTGCTGCCAACGGCTCCTCTCTATGCTCTCTGAGTGTCGTTGCAATTCAGGTGCAAACCAGTAGTCTCTAATTAGACAGCTGACCCTGATTCCCCCATCAGCCAAAAGAAGACGCTCTCACAGGCGGAGGATCTTCTCTGACACTGAGTATCCAGAGCTCACTGCTAACATGGCGAGCAGGAGCAGGGGAAAACAGCCTGTAGTCAGCTCCGACGAATCTGACTCTGAACCGGAAGGAGTGTACCGACACACTCGCACTCGGACCGGGGCCATTCCCCCGATTAACTACAATGCCCTAGCCCGGGGCATTGAGATTAATGACTCGCACTCTGCCATTGCAGAGTCGCAGGCCTCAAACTCTTCTATAGAGAAAGAGGACTTCACATACATGACGAGCACTCCTGAGGAGACCGCTAAGCGCTTGGAGCTGCAAGCCCAGGTCCAGAAGGAACAACTCGAGATGATTCATGCTCAACAAGAATCCATCGACTCTCTCAAGCAGATGCTCGCACAGTTGCTCGAAGACAGGAGGAAATCTCCCCCTAGAAAGTCTAAGGGCAAACGAAAAGAGGGAGAAAGCTCATCTTCCGAACACTCTGAGAAGAAAGAGCAACCCTCCTATGGTTCGTCTAAATCCTCGTCGCAGGAAAAGAACGATCAAGACCAGGGAAAGGTTCATTCTAAAAGAATGAATCAGTTGGAGCAGCGCCTTGAAGCCCTTACCAATCAGAAAGGTCTCCAAGAAGCAGGAGTGGTCCGCCCATATCCAGCCGAATGGGACCTGGTTCCATACCCGCCCAGGTTCAAGGCTCCAACCCTCCAAGCATTTGACGGGAAAGGTTCACCGAACCAACACATCTACTATTTCAAGTCCCAAACTGGGAATGTGGTAGATAACGACGCCATCCTGGCGCGTTTATTTATCGGCACCCTAAAAGGGCTGGCCTTTGAATGGTTCATGAAGCTCCCAGAAGGTTCCATCAAGAACTGGGGCGATTTGGAGAAGCTTTTCTTAACACGCTTCTTTGAAGATGACTCGGAGGTCAACATGCCTACCCTTTTAGCCACCAAGCAGCGAAAGGGAGAGTCCGTTAAGTCTTTCGTGGAAAGATTTCGGAACGTGGCACTCCGATGTCCGAGCGGTATGACCCAGGTTACCCTGGTGGAAACATGCCGCCACAATCTCCAAACCTCACTCCTTGCTCAAATAGGAGTTGCTCAAAGCCGCACCTGGAAGCAATTAGTCCAACAAGGTGAACAGGCTGAGGAGATTGTCGCCCGCGTCAGAGCGGAAGAAAACAAACCCAGGCCTGAAAGGTCAACGAGGCGTGCACCAGACACATCCCTCCAAGCCAAAAGGAAGGATAACTTGGCAGCGGAGACTAAGTCCCCTGTCAAACCTCAACCGGTCAAGGGAAGTGGCTCTTCAAGCCAACCACGGGCCAACAAGCAGTATTCCTTCAAGGATGAACATGTCGACTCGCTCTTCAAATTACTCAACAAGAGCAATCGACTGAAGCTTCCTGAAGCTAGGCGCCCGAGGAGGTTAGTAAAACCGACAATCCCAGCTACTGCATGTACCACAGGATGTTGGGACACCCTACCAAGAGCTGTTATGTCTTCAAGGACATCCTTCAGGCCCTGATTGACGCAGAGGTATTGAAACTCCGACCAGAGCAGAAGAAGGTGACGGCTAATATGACGTTAGTTCTCCAGTTTGGGAGACAACCCCCAACACCCTCTGGAGTAGTCCCTATCCCAAGAGGAGAGCTGAGAATTGTCAACACAGACCCTCACCAGCAGCAAGAAAAGGGCTTGGTACCTGTTCCCACACCTCGGGGAGAAGTCATGTGGGTTCATCCCGACCTTATTGATGGCCAGCAATGGACTACTGTAACTAGCAGGAAGTCCAGAGGCAAAGCAAAGGCTTCATCCTGCAACGTGGTGTGTGCCTCTTCTCGAGAAGCGAAAACTGATATTCCCTCGCTAACCGACTCAGAAGAGGAGACAATAGTTCTGGCCGCAGAACCCAGTCAGCTGGTGGCAGAAACCCGTTCGGGAAAGCCATATTTGAAAAAGTATGGCGAAGTGGCGGTAACTCCTCCAAGACTCGCTGCAGAGCCAGCCAAACCCTCCACGAAGCAACCCGGGGAGAAACAGAAAGAACTTCGGTTTTCTCGAGCTCTTTCGAAGGACGTAGCGGAAGGATCCACAGCACCTTACCGCTTTGATGTCCTGGCTCAACTAGCCAACATCCCGGCGCGGATTACGCTTTATGAGCTTCTTAGACTATCAAAGTCGACCAGAGAAGCTCTGCAAGAAGCTCTGGCTAATGCTGAAGTCTTCATGACCCAGCTACCAAAGGAGGAAGATGTAGAGGATTGCCTCCACGCCTCCCAAAATATTCCCCACATCACCTTCACGGCAGATGATATGCAAGTCAAAGGGAAACATAATCGACCCCTTTACTTCGCAGGGTATATTGGATCATCTGAGGTGAACCGCATCCAGGTAGATCCCGGGTCTGCATTGAGCATCATGCCTCGCCGGGTCATGCAACATCTCGGGATTCCTACTCACCGTTTGAGCCCTACCCAGACGACCATTTATGGGTTCAATGCCAATAGTACCCGTCCAATGGGGAAGGTCAAGCTCAAATGCCAGATCGGAGATCTGAAGTCGGAAGTGACATGCTACGTCATCGATGCTGACACTTCCTACAATCTACTGCTGGGAAGACCCTGGATTCATCGCAATTCTATCGTTCCCTCTACCCTCCACCAAGTCATGAAATACATTGACGGGAGTGGAAAGGTGCGAACGTTGATTGCCGAGAGGCATCCGTTCAAGGGAGTGGAGAATTATTTCACAGATTCCCTCCTATATCAGGAATCTGTGAAAACAGATGAAGTCCCGCAACCAGAGGAGCCCGACTCTGGTAATGAAGCCGACACCGAGCCTGAAAAAGAAGAATGCTTGTGGGAATTGGAACCACTTGTAAAGAACATTAATAAGCTCGATGTTGATAATACCACCGACGATGTAGGCGGTTGGTACATTAATGAAGAATTAGATTTAGCGTATTTTCCTGTGTTTACTTCTGATTCCGTACCGTCAGACACTAGCACCAAAGTAGATGATGATCTCTGGTCGGCAATGGATGCTTTGACATCATTGCATGTACCAGTGAAATCGTCCTTCGAGACATACCAAGATAATGGTAACGCGCAAGAATCTATATTTATGGTTCCAGCAAGACGGAAAGGCCAAAAACCAATTCTTTTTGGGCGAATCTCGTCTGAACCAACGCCTCACGAAGAATCAGAAGGCGAGGAGGAATCCCCTCAGTTCGGTCATTATGAACCAAAAGCACTCAGAATGATGAAATGCATGGGGGATGACCTAACAAGCAGACTTGGGTTGAATTTCGGCAAAGGAAGGAGAACGCTACTTCGCTCCTTTGTGCCGAAAGGGAAAGCCCCCGATTATTATCATCGGACGCGCAGGGGGTTAGGCTATGTATCAACTCTGGTCCCATCAGCCTCTGATTCTCGAGAATCATCAAGCGACGATTACTCTTCAGGCACGTCATCATGGGAGTCAGATGTCAGTGTCGGCAACATCTTCGGGGAACTTTCAGTGAACATGGCTTCAACAAGCCACCTGGAAGACGAAGATGAAGAAATGATACAATCTGACGCAAATCCTTGGATCAGACATTTAAATACTCTTTGGGACACCCGCTTTGAACAGCGAGAGCCACCCACAGAAGACAAGGTTATTCAGATCAATCTAGGAGATGAGGCTAACCCTAAGCCCATCTTCATAAGCGACGCCCTGTCACCATCGGAGAAAAAGGATCAAATATCTCTTGTTCAAGAGTATAAAGATGTCTTCGCTTGGAATTATGAAGACATGCCTGGACTGATCCTCAAGTGGCTATGCACCGCCTCAACATCAATCCGGACGTAAAGCCTGTCAAACAACAACAGCGACGGTTCCGTCCAGAAATAATGGAGGCAATTCAATCAGAAGTCAGAAAGCTCATAGATTCTGGCTTCATCAGGGAAGAGCAACATCCCGATTGGGTAGCCAACATCGTCTCCGTTGCTAAGAAAAACGGAAAGATCTGGATTTGCATCGACTTTCGTGATCTAAACGAGGCTTATCCCAAAGACGAATTCCCACTGCCAATCACAGACGTCATGATTGACAATACTTGTGGATTCGAACGAATGTCCTTCATGGACGGGTTCTCAAGATACAATCAAATCAAAATGTATCCTGACGACGAAAAGCACACCTCCTTCAGGATACCATTGGGGGTCTACTGCTATACCGTCATGCCCTTCGGACTGAAGAATGTGGGGGCAACATATCAAAGGGCTATGAACGCCATTTTCTAGCGGTAAATGCGCAAAACGGTGGATTGTTATGTTGATGATATTGCAGTGAAAAGTCGCGCTAAGGGTGATCACATAGCTGACCTGAAGGTGGTCTTTGACATCATGCGAGCTCATCAATTGAAGATGAATCCCACCAAGTCCTTCCTGGGGGTGGCCAGTGGTAAATTTTTAGGATTCATTGTAACCTCCACCGGAATCCATTTGGACCCGGAAAAGGTTCGCGCTATCCAGGAGATGCAACCTTCGAGAAATCTCAAGGAACTCAGGGGATTGCAAGGACGATTGGCGTACATCCGCAGGTTCATCTCAAACCTCTCCGGAAGATGCCAACCCTTTGCTAAGTTAATGAAGAAGGGTGTCTCGTTCATTTGGGACGACGCTTGCCAACAAGCATTTGAGGAAATCAAGCAATACCTCACACAACCACCAATCCTTGCAGCTCCGATATCCGAAAAACCTTTCCTGGTATACGTCCGAGCAATGGATCATTCTTTGGGAGCTCTACTAGCTCAGAATGATGATCAAGGACGAGAGCAAGCGATCTACTATCTGAGTAGAACAATGATCAGAGCCGAACATCGGTACAACCCGATCGAGAAGGAATGTTTGGCACTGGTGTTCGCCATTCAGAAAATGCGACACTATCTGGCAGGCCAAACCATAAATGTCATATCAAAAGTCAACCCCTTGAGGTTACTCATGACAAAGCCTTCATCGCTAAATGGCCGACTGGCAAAATGGGCCATAATGTTATCTCAATATGAAATGCACTTTTTACCACAGAAGGCTATTAAAGGACAAGCGGTGGCGGATTTCCTGGCTGAGCATCCAGATCCGAGGGCAACCAAACTTTACGACGATCTCCCAGACGAGGTCGCTGAAGCCTGCCAGACCCAGACATCCTTTGAAACACAGGTGTGGCAACTTTTCTTTGATGGTGCATCAAGAACAAGCCCAAAAGGACACATAGTCGCAGGAGTAGGAGTAGTACTCGTCTCCCCGCAGAACTATGTGATTCCTCGAGCTGTCTCATTAACCGAACCTTGTTCCAACAATGTGGCAGAGTACAATGCTCTTTTGATTGGAATGCAACTCGCCGATGAGATTGGTGTTAAAAATCTCGAGGCATATGGTGACTCCAAACTCATCGTCAACCAAGTTCGCGGGGAGTACGAAGTCAAACATGAAGACCTAGTACCCTATTACAATGCAACTGTCCACATGGCTGGGAAGTTTACAAACTTCTACATCGACCATGTACCGCGCAGGCAAAATGCGCATGCAGATGCACTGGCATCCCTCGCTGCCTCTTTAGCTCTTCCAGCTGGAGCAGTGGAGAAGATATTTGTCCACAGCCACGACCTGTATTGCCCGAGAATTGCTCCTGAGGATTACCAGGAGCCAACAGGAGATTCTCAAAGCAAAGAAGCGCTGGAATTGTCGACCGGTCCAGAGCCTAAAGACTGGCAATTCTCCTACATTGATTATGTCATGTATGGCATCCTGCCTGAAGACACCAAAGAAGCGGCTGCCATTCGAAGGAAAGCCCCCAAATACTACTATAATGCGATTATGCGAACACTGTATCGTCGATCGCATGACGGGATCTTGCTTCGCTGCCTTTCACAAAAGGAGGCACAGGAGGTATTGAAAGAAGCCCATGACGGCATGTGTGGAGCCCATCAACCTGGCCCAAAACTTGCATACCGACTCCAAAGGTTGGGATATTACTGGCCCAAGATGATTGCTGACGCCGTCACTTATGCCAAAAGATGTCACGCCTGTCAAGTACATGGGGATTTCATCCATCAAGCACCAGGCTACCTTCACTCCACGGCTTCTACTTGGCCATTTGAAATGTGGGGGATGGATGTGGTTGGCCCTATCAGCCCACCATCATCAAAAGGACATCGGTTTATTTTGACAATAACCGATTACTTCTCTAAATGGGCCGAGGCCATTCCTTTGAAGGAGGTAAAATCGTCTAACGTGATCAAGTTTGTGAAACATCACGTTATTTACCGTTTCGGCATACCTCGGCGAATTGTCCATGACAATGGACCCCAGTTCATCAGCCAGGCTTTCCAGAAATTCTACCATAAGTTCAGAATCCAGAGTGTGTCTTCAACGGCATACTATCCTGCCACTAACGGCCTCGCAGAAGCTTTCAACAAGACCATTGGCAAGCTTCTCAAGAAATTCGTCTCGAAAAGTCAACGTGATTGGGACGACAAGCTGGGTGAATGCTTATGGGCCTACCGCACAACTGTGCGAACCCCAACTAAAGCTATGCCATTTTCTTTAGTCTATGGGTGTGAAGCCGTGCTTCCACTCGAAATCCAAATTCCATCTCTACGCGTCGCCCTGACAGCGGAGATGACAACAGAGGAGAAGCATCGACAGCGACTCCAGGAATTGGAAGCCTTAGACGGTAAGCGTCTACAGGCCAACAGCAAATCGAGCTTTACCAAGCTCGAATTACCAGAGCCTTCAACAAGAAAGTTAAAATACGAACTTTCAAGAAAGGCGATCTTGTCTTAGCCGTCAGAAGACCCATGGTAATGACGCACAAGACAAAAGGAAAATTCCAGCCCAAATGGGAAGGGCCATTTGTAGTAGAGTCAGCTACTCAAATGGGTCATATCGTCTCATAACGTCAAATGGCGATACACTCATGATGCCGATCAATGGCAGATTCCTAAAGAAATACCTATCCTTAGATAGTGTTCTTCCACCGATCAAGTTAAAAGTACACCTCTGATCAAATCAAGAAGAGCTTCTTCATTAATATCCGACGCCTCCGACGGCTAAGGATAGAGGAAAATGTTGGCCTTTAAGCCCAACATAAGTCTTCGACAACTCATCTTGCTGAGGGGAATAGCATGGCTAGCCCAACTCAAATGGTAGTTGGTAAAGGCACCTCAAACCCGTTGACAGCTGAGGATTTGCTAAAAATCCTAAGGGACATGTTCCCATTTGATCCAACGCCTCCGACGGCTAAGGATAGAAGAAAATGTTGGCTTTTAAGCCCAACATAAGTCTTCAACAACTCATCTTGCTGAGGGGAATAGCATGGCTAGCCCAACTCAAACGGTAGTTGGTAAAGGCACCTCAAACTCGTTGACAGCTGAGGATTTGCTAAAAATCCTAAGGGACATGTTCCCATTTGATCCAACGCCTCCGACGGCTAAGGACAGAAGAAAATGTTGGCTTTTAAGCCCAACATAAGTCTTCAATAACTCATCATGCTGAGGGGAATAGCATGGCTAGCCCAACTCAAACGGTAGTTGGTAAAGGCACCTCAAATCCGTTGACAGCTGAGGATTTGCTAAAAATCCTAAGTGGACTTGACTCCACTCTCCCCTCCAAAATCCCTTACCAATTCTCATCCACAGAATGGTAGGTCTACAAAATACAGTCGTTGCCAAGTTAACACTATACCTCTGGCACTTTAAACTCCACTTGCCAATTCTCATCAATAGAATGACAGGTCCTCAAATTGCTCATATCGCAAATCAATTTCTGTCAAGTTAATACCACACCTCTGACAAATTACTGTTAAGTTAACATTATACTTCTAAACAGTACATCAAGTTTCTGTCAAGTTAACATCACACCTCTGACAGTCACCTTCCTTCAAACTTCCATATCGAAGCTGAAATGAATGATGCTAAGTTTAACACTACACCTCTAGCATCCAGGTCATCGCCAAGTTCAACAATACACTTACGGCCATGACTTTTCCTCGGACTTCCTCGCTGAAGTCGAGATGACTAATGCCAAGTTCAAAATTACACCTCTAGCATTATCCTCATTGTCAAGTTAAACATTACACCTATGACAGTGATACTTTTAGTTTTCCCAAATAAAACTGAAAGGCTTTTGAGTCAAGTTAATATCACACCTCTGACTTACATTCTTGTCAAGTTAACATTACACTTCTGACAAGACTACATTCAACCCGTTAAGTTAATATCACACCTCTAACGGTAAAGACTTTCCTAGACTCCCGCGAGCCTAGTCGCACTTGTTATTCTCCTCAACAGAACAACAAGTCTACCTAAAAACATTGTTAGGTTAACATTACACCATTAACAGTGTTTTCATCAACTCTCCAGTTGAGCTTAAACCTTTGATAAAAGCTCACCTTCCCTGGGGGTACCAATTCAACCTGTTACTTTCTTTTATAAAGTGGCAGGTCCACCAAAAATCATTTTATCCTTGTCAAGTTAATATTACATCTCTGACAGCATTGCTGAGTTCCTAAAATAGGATCTCTCTCTACAAAATTTGACTCGTTAAGATTATTATCATAATTTTGACAGGTCAAAGGTTCTTTACTTCTATTCGTCTGACTTTCAATACAAAAAGAGAGTTCAAGACAATAGACGAGCCAAAAAGAAAAGTGTCACTTTTATTTTCCAACATATGAAAGTGATACAAAACGCTCACTTATTCAATAAGATTGAGTGTTACAGATAAAGGAGTACAAAGAAGTCTCTCTCTCGGAGGTTGCACTCACTCCTTAAAGCTGCGTTTGATTCAAGTACAAGATGTTTGGAAGGGCGCCAGAATATGATTGAACACTGTGGCGACGATCGGAGCTGATTGCACTACGATGCATGACGTAAACATCGAAAGAGCCCTCGTCGATTAAGAGCAATGGTGTTCTTGAGGTCTGATGGCAGCAGAATCCTCCAATTCCACCTGACCATCCGAGGTGGCGGGATACGATCCTCCGTTGATGAACATCTCTTCCGCCAGAAGGTCGTCCAGTGAGCATGGAGTTTCCTCGATGTCACTTCTGGGGTAAGAGAGGAGGTTTTGAGACCCCACAGGGGATGCTACCCACCACTATATCCACCGCTACCCCCGCCGCCATGCTCACTCTGACCATACCATGCCAAGAAGCATGACTGGTGCATTGAATCCAATGAGATCTTGGCGAGGGTTAAGTCCCCGTCAGGGATCATGATTTCTTCCCTTGTGGACGACGGGGACCGTGATTTCTTCCCTTGTGGACGAACATCGAACAAGTTCGCTGGCCAAAATATTCTCCCAGGGGCCCAGCGAACATGAAAAAGGATGATCAAGCCTACCTGCAAGAAGCAAATAAAGAAATTAGAAGATCCGAAGCTTAGTGTACTTCGACAGAAAATACTAAGTGACAGACGCAGCTATCGTTGAGGACTTCAGACGCGGGAATGACCCGCACAGTGAGCCGAACTTCCGCGATGGCAGAAAAAGGCGCGATCAAAACTGTGATATACACAGAATTCGAACGCAGTCTCATTTTGCATCCGCGCTTAAAGTACGAGACGTGAAGAGAATCAGACGCGAAAATTGCCGTCTCCCTGTCGGATGAACAGGAGTTGCAAAATTCAAGCCTGAAACCTTCAGCCCGAAGTTAAAATTCTTCCAAGTCAACGGCCTCAAGACGCAAGCTCTGTGTGCAAAAACGGCAGCCAGGGGCCAAGACCCACTGTATTTGCGTCCAGAGAAGTTTAAGTCGATGGCGCAAATTCCAGAAAAGGAATGCACCAACTAAGACTTATGAAAAATCTCCAAGTACTTGGACTCGGTGCAAGATTCATAAAAACCAGCGTCTGATGTCACAGAATGCAAGAATCAAGTCTGCGTCCGAATCTTTCACAATTAGAAACATTCTAAGTGATGACTCCAGAACGCAAGGCTTACTGGCGCCCTATGTTCAACAAACAAGTACATCCTCAAGCGGATAAAAGTGGTAGGGTCATCAAACCCGCGCCTTGTTTGTTAACTCAAAGACCGCGTCTGAGAACCAAGCACGGTTTTGAATCCACGTTGGCGATTCTCCTTCAAAGAAGGGATTTTTAGGGTTATAAGAACTCCATAAACCCCTCTAATGGCGAAGATCAAGCCTGATGGCGTTATACCTGAGATAGGGGCTTCCTGCATGGAGGAACCGCCCCTTTGGGCCTTAGTGACGACCGCCTTTGACGATGAAGCAGTTCGCTTGGCCTTGGGTGCCATTGCGAATCAAGAATCTAATGCTAGACGGAAGAGAAGAGAACAAAGGAAATCCTTTTTCTCAAAACCCTAGCAGATGCACCCGAAGACGAAAGAGAAACTAATGATGACTCTCTCGATGACTGTTGCCATTTATAGGCACAGTGATTCGCAAAGATACGCGGCGCTTGGCTCGATTGACTCGGCATCGAATCATCCTTCGACGCGTGGACAGCGCATTTAATACAGCGTGAAGTTCGCACGCCAAAAAGCAGATGTCTCGTCGGTTCCACAGGACACGTGGCAGTGCACTCATGACATGACACGGATTCGCACCCAATAGCCGCGCCTCTTCAATGGGACGCACCCCTTCAGCACGACCATAGTTGCGTTCAGAAAGTCGCGTCTTTACTCAAAAAAAGATGCGTCCCTCCGAAGTTCGCATCCTTCCAATCCGGCCTAGCATCGCGTCTGCCTTATGGAATATCAGTCGCGTTTCCATTTCCAAAGATGCACCCTATGAAAGTCGCGTCTTTAAAGCAGTACTATCCCTGCGTCTCAAAAAGAGCTTGCGTTCAGTCCTTGCTTCTGCAAATTAGTACACTGGTACAAGCAGACGACCGTCCACTCCTGACTTTAAAGTGCACCCACGACAGACTTAAAGCAATCGGAGAGGTTTAGACTGTGTATCTAAACACTCAACACGATCAACTTTGGTGGCTTCAAAGAGTTCCACAGTACACTCACGAAGACCATACTCCAGATAAGATCAAATCCGGAGCATTGACAGTCCAGTCACAAGGGTACGCTCAGCTAGAGTCTAAAGTATTTCGAAATCCGTCCCACTTAATTGCGGAATGTCGAAAACTTTGGAGGGGGTTCTGTAGCTGTCTAAAAATCACTAAAAGACAAGCCATTGAAAAGCAAAATTTTAGCCGCGTCTCGACATCAAGGCGCGAGGGTTCGAACCCGCGTCTCGGACCCGCGTCTCAGCATCAAAGCGCGAGGGTTCGAACCCGCGTCTCAGCACCAAGGCGCGAGGGTCGAAACCCGCGTCTCATCAGCACTATGGTGCGAGGGTCGAAAGCCGTGTCTCAGCAGCTCCAAGGCGCGTGGGTTGACACCCGCGTCTCAGTTGTAACCGTCCCGGTTTCGGGCCAATCACGGCCCACATAATGGGGAAAGTTAGCACCCATTATGGAGTGTTTTTAGGAGGCACGTACGCCCCTGAAACCCCTATAAATAGCCCCGTCGCTATGAAGACACGGTCGGATGATTTTTGGGAGAAAAGAGCTCTGAGAGAAAAAGAGAGAGTTCAACCCTTCAGAGAACTTGCTGTGTTCAAGTTAGCCTTTGCCGACAATCTCTTTGAGAGTTTTGGTCGACAGAGCTGTGTTACTCCGTCAACCACCCGAAGAGAAAAGCCCCAGAAGATCTCAACGTTCACCCGGTCAATGGAGAACAAGATTCACTCTCCACCGCCACTTGAAGAACCCAGCCTTAAACAAAGGGAGGATTCAAGACTCAACATCTTCCCTCCCTTGTAATCGGAAGACTGATCTGTTGTAATTTTCTATCCAATCAAAAGAATTTTACAATCGAATCCTCCTTTTCTGACGCATACAATGGGCCTGCAAATAAATTAAACATTTAATTAGGACAATGCAGATTTTATTCTATAATAAGTATGGAAATATGATACTAAATATGCAACATTAGTGACCAATCAGACAGCCAAGTCTCAATTTTGAGCCTGTTGACATTTACAAAAGACAAGTCTCGATACTTGTTGACATTTATAAAAGACAAGTACACCCTTTCAGTCCGTCAAGGACCACCTTGAGCTTGGTGACTTCTCAATCGGTTATGTCATTGCGACCTCTGAACCGGCAGATAGCCAGGTCTCACCTTTCAGTCCGAAAAGGACTACCTCGAACTTGGTGGCGTCTCAATCGGTTATGTCATTGTGACCTCTGAACCGACAGGTAGCCAAGTTTCATCATTCAGTACAAGTAAGGACTGTTTCCTCAGAAGGCTAAAATACAACTTGGAAGCGACAATTCAGAAAGTAGAACAAGTTGGAAACACGACAGAAAGGTCAAAATAAAATTACTTTTATTAATTCTAAAAAGAAGTGATACATGGAGGCACATATATTACAAGCTATAAGGGTGCGTCATAAGATTTGATCCGTCCCTCAAGAATGGTCAGCCTTGTCTTCCTATCATTAGCAGCCCTGACAAGAGCCTATGACCTCAGCTCAGCCTTATTAAAGCTCGCTGTCTGGGCCAAGTGAGCTTCAACTTCAACCAAGGTTGCCCTCTGAGCTAGCTCTTGCCGCAAGAGTTCGTCATTCTGAGCTTTAAGCTGCTCAAGCCGGGCAGTCTCTTCAAGACGCACTGGTTCAACCTTGGATAAAAGAAGATTTGCCTTCCTGATCATCTCTTTGGCCTTTTCAATTTTATCTTCGGCGTCAAGAAGAGCGCTGCTAGAAACATCTATGACGTCCCCGAGCTCGACCTTCCTCGTCTCCAAGGATTTCAAGTCTGAGGAAAGGGCCTTAACGGCTTCCTGAGCGACGAGATGGGCTTCATACGTTTGAGCGACAAGGTGCGTAAGCTGCTCATTAACCGAAGACTCCAGGTCTGAATGGCTGAGACGGCACCATTCCTCTACATCCCTCTCAAGTCGGTCTACCAGGAGTTCTAATGTAGTGGCCTGGTCGTCCCCTCCGAAGTCTCGAATACTCTCGATGTTTCAGGAAAAGACCACCTTTAGAGCAGAAAATGAAGTAGTCGAGCCTTTCAAAATCAAAGCAATGGATCGCCTCAAGTTCCTATAAAAGCTATCGATTAATTCGGCCAGCAACTCATTCTCGGCCTCAATCACTCTTGGCAGACGGGTAGCCTCTGAAGATTCCACCGGCTTTATCGACACCACCATGGAAGGAACGGTAGAAGCACTGGCTGTAGCAACATGAGAGATTGTCGGTGATCTCGGAGGAGTCTTCATCGAAATCAGTACACTAGCCACGACCGAGGTCAGACTAGCGACTACTTCCGGGAGAACGGGCTCAAGCACCAGCGTCGGGGAAGTAGGACTTGTAATCACCCTCAGCTCCGCACCTGGCAAGATAGATGGCGCCGGCGAGGCTAAAGGTACCTCACTCGTTGATATAGTTGGAAGTGAGGTTGCCTCTGTGACTACGGTCCCCTCAATCTCTGTTCCTCCGGCTGGTTCAGGCTGATACGAGGGCAGGTCACCATACAAAGCATCCAACTCAGCAGCATCCGCTGCGGTCGAAGCGATTATTTCACCCCTGGATCCCTCAGAAAGACGGGTGGGCTCTCTTGAAGTGACGCACCCAGAGGCGGAACACCTGCAATAAGATTTTGTTTAGGCAGGCCACAACAAATAGCAGGAGTCAAAAGGTCAAAACAGTACCAAAAGATGATGTCGCCTCAATCGTCTTGGCGACTGCATCAGTTTCTACGCGCTCCATTGGAAAATCTTTGGCGGAATCAACACGAATGGCTGGCCCTCCTTCACTTGCTGAACCCTCCATGGTCCACCCAAAGGAGCTAGAAGTTTCAGGACTTCCTTTCGAAGTCCCGGCGCCCGAAGGGCCTACATCAGCTGCGTCATCTCTGGATTCTTCCAAGACGGCGAAATAGCCAGCCTCATCGCCCTCCTTATAAGTAAACAAGGGATCATAATGCTCCCCTTATTCTCCGACAGTTTCAGTTCTCGGGCTTCTCATCGCCTCAATGCCTGAATCACAAAGCAAATAATGAGCTGTCCGGAATACATGAAAAGCATATTACAAGGACGAAACTGATCTTACCGGACCGGAGTAACTTCATCAGTCGTCGGTTCAGGAACCGACGGTTCAGCTACTAATGGGGCAGGAGGAGGAAGTGCCGCAGAAGGTTCGCCCTCTGCAACAACCGTAGGAGCGTGACGCCGGGGCTTCTTCACCAACTGCTTCCTACGAGATCCACCCTCCCGCTTTCTTTTGAAGTGGACGTCAGGATCCTCTTCCTCCACTTCTTCTACATCGGCATGTTCTATGGAGGCTGTCCCCACCACGCCAGAGGCAGCTGCTGGAGCCTCAGTACCTGTCTCCGCTTCAAAGCGAGGACTCCCTGCGTCCGAGGCTTCGCTGTCATCGACAGCAACGACTTCCTCTATGCCCGGGACGCGAACCCTCTTACCCTCGTTTTCTCAGAGACCTTCTGCTTTAGCCGCTGAGAAATTAACTTCACACCTGAAGAATTAACAGGGAATCCAAGGGGTGTGGAGTTAGAAGTTGCATACCACTGGCAGAAGCCCAGGGTCGTCAGAAGGATATTATGGTCTAAAGATCATTTTAAGGGCATTAAGGTCCTTTTCTGTCAAATTTCAAAGGACAGCCTCGCATCCTGTTATTCAATAGGATGTAAACCGCCTAAGGGATAGCTTCGCCTGGAAGCTTGAAGAAGAACTCTTCAGTTCTTGGATTCCCGATCAAGAAAGCAAGGGAATTGAATTCCCTAAGAATAATAGATCATAATTGATCATTTTTGGGTTCATCCAAAGATAGCCAGAAATTGCCTTTAAGAGAGACGGCAGTCTCTAATCGAAAGGGAAAGATCCCTACCGGCGATTGGTCGTTCGATGACCGGAGGAGGAGAAGGACCCTCCGCTGCAGAAGTTGCCACTTCTTTTCCTGCTCGTCTCTTGGGAGCCATTGAAGAACAATGCAAGTTCTTGAAAAAGAAGAAGAAGAAGAAAAGAGTCAAGTGCTCTGTAAATTTCAAAGAAAAGTGATGTCTTCTCTCTCAGCCCGATGAGGCTTTTATAGGCTAATGATCGCCTGAAACGACGCCTCAAAAATAGTAAAAGTTGTCGTTTCAAATTAATTTGAAATGGCGCCTAAAGTGCCTTCCCGAGAAGCGCTGATTCAGCCCCAGTAAGGGCTAACTTCGCCACGAGTCAAATGCGGACTTCGCACGATGCATCAATAACTTCGCCAAAAGGCCTACCTTAGCTCCGCTAAAGGCACAGTCCGAACTTCGCGGAAAATTTATGCTAGCTTCGCTGGAAGCTCGTCCCTGATTCAGAAAGGATTGTCCTTAACTTCGCGTGAAATCTAGTTCCGCCGGACCAATTCAAGCGTTCTCAAATCAAAAAGAAGGCATAGCAAAATCAGATAAGCAGAAAATAAATCTTTGTTGATTTAAAAGGAAAGGTACATTGATGCTACTACATCAAGGTTGTGTTTCATACAATAGAATCATTTGCTCAAAAGGCATACAAGTGGTCTTATCTACTTTCAAGCGAAACCAACTGGACACGAAAGGCCTTCCTCCTGCACAAGGCCGTAATCCTTCACATAATGGCAGATGGTGCCACCAGGACAGATGGTGTCACTAGGACAAGGCCAAAAGCCTTCGCACCAGGACAGATGGTGCCACCAGGAAGTTGAACCTTCCGTAATCAAAATTGGTGAAGGACCGATTGCCACAAGAAGGCTGGATCTTCTTTGATGAAAATTGGCAATGAAGGATCCGAGACCTTACAGGTGACGTCCGCTTTCTCGAAGTGGATCATCTCGGATAAGCGACTACCAGCCTCGCTTCGAAGTGGATCATCTCGGATAAGCGACTGCCAACCTCTTCTGGAATGCACATCGGCTGCCCCAGTTTGTTCCTCCCGCTTAAGATTAAAGTTTCAACTGGAAAAGCAAGAGGCAACTTCTTGATCTCTTTCATCAAGTCAAAAGATTGGCGGACACAGTTCACTGCAATACAAGCTGGAAACAAGTTAGCAGTAAGTCAAAGGAAATGCTAAGTCAAATTCTTGGGGTGAAGCAATTTATATCCGATTCAGTTGCAGAATGGATTTCAGATTCAGTTAAAGCAGAGGGTAGCCTCGCTTGCATAGTGATGATGGGCTAACTCAACATAAGCCAAGTCCTAGCCTCGCTTATATGGCTAGACCAGACTGAACCTGAGAGACGCAGTCTTGGCCACCTATATGGCAAGACTGGCTCAACTTTAAAGAGACTAAGTCCTAAATTTTTGCCTAAATGGCGAACTTAGCAGGCAAGCATGCAATGATCTTTCTTTGATCAAGTCAAAATGATAGCTTCGCTGGGAAGCTGGGCTGAAACCTTTCTCTGCAGATCAGTCAGATACAAAATGAAGAACAAGGAAAATCAATCCCTGAAGCAGTTGATAAAGCTAAATTAAGGGAGATAAACTCCCTAAAAGTCTAAAGTTCATTGGAAAAAGTCTCTGGATGACCGAGACTTACCGGTCCTTGGCCGGGTAATAACCAGAGTGGGCATCCCCACTAGTTCAGAGATCTGAGTATCTCTCTCAACCAAGAGAAGAGAAGAGAAAAGCAGACCGCTTCTCTTCAGAGGACCTCAAGTGTCCTATTTATAGGCCTCATGGCCTGAGCGCTGCCGCTTCAAACATGGAAGCGCGAGCGCATTTAAGGCATTAATTGAGCCTTGAAAAAGGGAACGGTTTCCCTCGAAACTGTACAAGGAAGAAATGATCTCCCTCATTAAGGCATTTATTAAGCCTGGAAAAAGGGAATATTCTCCCTCGGAAACGCACAAAGGAGGAATAATCTCCCTCGATTAATGCAAAAGAGGTTATTATAACCTCGAATAAGGAGCGATCCTTCTCGTAACTGGCCGAAGGCTGTGACCTTGGGAAAGGGAAGATGTTCCAAAGCGAACTTGTTCCGGGAAGCTTGGATGCGGAGCTACTCAGAGACGGAACTACCTAGACGTGAAGCTACCCAGAGTCGCGAATCTACACGATTCTTCGGCGAATCTATCCCAAAGCAGGATTAAAAGCGAAGCTGAACTCAATCACCATGGCGACGTTCGTACTTCACATACCACCGATCAAAGCAATTCAAAGTATTTCGAAGTCTGAGCCATTGCAGACTTCCGAAAACTTTGAAGGGGGTCTTGTTGACACTCTAAAAAAGACAAGATTCTGACTGGCCTGAACAATGTCTACACTTGTTGACATTTACAAAAGACAAGTGAAAGATAGGCTGATTGGTCTGAACAATGTCTAAACTTGTGACATTTACAAAAGACAAGCGATAGATAAGCTAATGACCAGTTCTGTACTTGTTGACATTTACAAAAGACAAGCGACAGATAAGCTGACGACCAGTTTTCACCCATCTCCGAGGGACAAGGAAGCAACTTGGACTCTACTGATCCAGTGAAGCAGACAGTAAGTCCGAATTGCCTCTAAACAGACCTCAGCAGGTCTAAGATGCTAGCACTTAGCATCGCATGAGCCCAAAGGGATAGCCTCGCTTGAGAGGCTAAGATCACCTAACTTCGCCTTGAAGCCATTCATAGCTCCGTCAGGAAGCTAACTCATAGCTTCGCCGGAAGGGCTCAGCTAACTCCGCAGAGAGTTATCTTCGCTTGAAGCCACACGCAACCGTGTAGAAGGATGTTCGGTAACTTCGCCACAGACGACATCTAGCTCTGCTGAAGAGCTGTCTTCTAACTTCGCCATAGACGATATCTAGCTCTTCTGAAGGGCTATCCTCTGACTTCGTCACATGCGCCATCCAGGCCCGCTGTGAGCTCAATGCGGACAGCACCGCTGCAGGTCTGCTATGGTCAACCTATTGACCATTTAAATCTCAGGATGAGATCAAATCTGATCGAATCAAGACCAAATCTAATCAAGATCAGATCTGGGATCAAATTTGGCAGTTGATTGCTGTAATCTCTTGACTCTTCTAAAATGAGTAAGAGGGTCAGGGGAAATCCTCCAACGATATGGAAAGGATCAAAATAGATCAAGAGGATCAACCGACCTGCTACTTCTAGCTTCGCAGAAGCTGATCCTAGCATCGCAGCAAGGCTACTTTCCAGATTTGAACAGATTTAATTCAATCTGTTTTTATATTTTCAAGGGACAATTATACCCTTGCTCTCCTTATAAATAGCCCTCTAGGGGCACAAGGAGAGGGATCTGAAGAGAGACGGCACGGAACCCCTGCGCACAAAGAGCTCCACAGACACAAAGACTTCTTCACGACTTCCCGAGAGGACGCACCGCACGTACAAACAGAGATCTATTCTCTTGAATTCAGAGACTTTTAGAGAGCTGCTTCTCTAATCAGGGTGCTGATACCCTAATACCTCCCTTCTTCTCAAGGAATCTCCGGAACCAGGCGAGAAGGAATTCCTTAGTGAAGGCAGTTTGAGAAGTAACAAGAGGGTTCTACCAACCTTCTGTTCTCTGATTCCCCGAACCAGGCGAGAAGGGAATCTCATCGCTCGCATCGTCAAAGGGACAAAGTGGTCGCGCGCTGACCAGACTCCTATCGGCACACTTCTCCAGAATCTCTGAGGAGATCTACTTGTAATCTTTTTAGAATACTTGTAATTTAGCTCCTCGATCCTTTTTGTAAGTTTTCCCCTTTGCAAATCAATGGAAAATAATGATCGATTGAGAAGCCACCAAGCTCATAGCTTTTGTCGTTCAGAGGTAATGAACTATCCATGATGGCCAAAAGAGTTATTCCACTGGAATATGATTTGATTATAAATTATGTAGGAAATTAGTGTTTTCTTGGAGAATTTTTGGAAGGAATTGTGATTAGTCTCTATAACTGTATATTTCATACCACATCTTCACATTTATTTCATATTAAAATTATGCTATTAATACCTTTCTTGCATGTTTCGAGGTCCATGGTGTACAATGTGAAAAACACCTAGAGGGGGGGTGAATAGGTGTGATTGCTAATCTTAAAAATTTTAACTCTCTAAGTGCGGAACCTAAAACAAGTGAGGCTCAACTTAGTACAATTCAACAAGTGTAGCCGAATTCCTCTTGCGAGGCTCTGGACTAAACTCCTCTTGATTCCCCTTGATATGGGTTGAGGCGCTATGTGAAGCTCTTGTTGGATGAGTACGGGATTGGCACACACAAGTATGAAATGAATGATATGAAGAATGATGCAAACACAATGATATATGGCAAGAATTACAAGCAAGCAAATAGTAGCACAAGAGAATTAAACAATATCACAAGTATGCAATAGAAAGCAATAAGGAGCTATTGAAAAGTAAAGCAAGAATTAGACGCAAAGGCAATCGCAAACAAAGTGATTTGTTTCGAGGTTCGAGCCACCGCTCTACTCCCCGCCTTCACCTCCGTGAAGGGTTTCCACTATCCACCGAGGACGCCTTTACAATTTGGTCTACCGAAGACCGAGCACCGAGCTCCACCGAGTACAAAGGACCTCTACCGAAGAGGTTGCTCCACAAGGAAAGGATTACAAGAACAAAGTGATCACAACAAGATCACTACACTATTTCTCAAACTCTTTTACAAACACTCTCACTTCAATTACAACTTCACTATAGAATGAGTATAGGATTTTTGGCTCTATGAAGTGTGGTGAGAAAAACTTCAGTTGTAGAGTGATATTAGTAATCAAACACAACTGAAAAACAGGCTCAAAAAGAATTGGAATGAAAGCTTTAAACTCTTTTCTTTTCTCTTTGAAAACAACACAAACTTGAGGATTTTTCTTGGTAATATGAAAGAGAGACTTCTCCTCTATTTATAGGGTTAAAAATAGGTTAAAAACAATTTCTTTTGGTCTTATTTTCTCTGAAAAAGCTCCCCAACAACTCTCCAAAAATCTATTAAAGCTGAAAACAAAAAAGTTTTTCAGAATAGCCCAAAGAGGAAAGAGCCGTTAGGCTATAGCAGGCTTGGCGGTCGACCGGTCCGGTCGACCGCAAGGCCAGCTGCAAAGAGCCGTTGGCTCCCGGTCGACCGGTCCGGTCGATCGTCCCAAAAGAGGAAACACAGTTTCCTTCTTCCGGTCGACCGGTCCGGTCGACCGAAACAAACTGTGAGCAATTTGCTCTCCGTCGGTCGACCGGTCCGGTCGACCGACAGACATGCACAAACAGTGCATGTCCAGACACATCGCCGGTCGACCGGGCCGGTCGGCCGGAGTTGCCTGAAACAGAAAAACTGGGCTGTTTTTGAGTTAGAAAAATTTTGAGAAATATTTTAAAAATACATATAGCTAAGTATTATGCAGAAAATAGTTTATACACATGTTTTATACAAGATTTTCAAGATATAAAGCTTTTGGTACATGTATATATAAACTAAGGCATAAAACTTAGAAATAACCATTTTCAAAACATAGGAAATATATGAAACAAGTGTGTGTGCAAATCCTAGAGCCAAATTTCATATACTCAAACTTTAACATTCTATTTCTTACAATGTTTCTAAGACTTCAAGATCTTCAATAGGCTTCTTCATATGATCTTCAACACTTGTTCCTTGAGCCCAATTGGAGTTGACTTGAGTCCAAATCCTTGTATTTGTGAGAGAAGACTTCTAGAATGAATAGAAATCTGAAACACACTTAAACAACAAATGTTATTAGTACAAATAACTAATATGTTTTGTAATCATCAAAATACACTAATCATGGGTGATTGTAACCTTGGGCCAACAATCTCCCCCTTTTTGATGATGACAAAACATATAGGTTATTTAAATAAACATGGAAGAGGAGTTTGAAAAACTCCCCCTCAAATGATGCTATGTATAAAAAAATTTGACTATGGAAGCACAATACATAAAGCATTCAATACATAAAGCATTAAATAAACAAACTTAACAAACTCAAACAAATTCAAAATATCAAACTCTTAAACTTATTCAAATTCAAAATAGCAAACTCTTAAACAACTTATTCTCCCCCTTTTTGTCATACATCAAAAAGGGTTAAAATACCAATTGAAACATTTTATTTTTAAGAATCCATCATGCAAACATTCAACTCACCACAAATAAATGAAAATCTAGCATAGTCTAATGGTTTAGTAAAAATATCGGCAAGTTGAAAATCGGTAGAAACATATTCAATAACAATATCACCTTTCTCAAAATGATCTCTAAGAAAGTGATACCTAATGTCAATGTGTTTGGTTTTACTATGTTGATTTGCATTCTTTGTCATGTGAATAGTACTACTATTATCACAAAATATTTTAACATGATCAAAGTGTAAATCATAGTCAAGGAGAGTATGTTTCATCCAAAGAACTTGTGCACAACAAGCTCCGGCTGCAACATACTCCGCCTCGGCGGTTGATAGGGCTACCGAATTTTGCTTTTTGGAAGACCAAGATACAAGACAATTACCTAAGAATTGACATGTTCCACTTGTGCTCTTCCTATCTACCCTACAACCCGCATAGTCGGCATCCGAAAAACTCTTCATTTCAAATAATCCGGTTTTAGGATACCACAAACCCATTTCAATAGTGCCCTTAAGGTATCTAATTATGCGTTTAACCGCAATTATGTGAGATTCTTTAGGACAAGATTGAAAACATGCACAAAGACAAACGGAAAACATAATATCCGGCCTACTAGCCGTCAAATAAAGCAAACTACCAATCATGCTACGATATAATTTAATGTCTACACTTTACCTTGTTCATCCTTGTCAAGCTTTGTAGTTGTTGCCATGGGAGTTTTGCTTACTTTCGATCCTTCAAGCCCAAACCTTTTGATTAGTTCCTTTGTGTACTTGGCTTGATTGATGAAGATCCCATCCTTCCTTTGCTTGATTTGGAGTCCAAGGAAATAGTTGAGTTCCCCCATCATAGACATTTCAAATTCATCCTTCATGCATGACTCAAAAGCTTTGCAAAGAGATTCATTAGTAGAACCAAAAATAATATCATCTACATAAATTTGCACAATAAGAATATCTTTTCTACATGTTTAGTAAACAATGTTGTGTCAATTTTACCTTTCTTAAAACCATTTGAAATCAAAAATGAAGAAAGTCTTTCATACCAAGCCCTAGGGGCTTGTTTTAAACCATAAAGAGCTTTATCTAATTTAAAAACAAAATCCGAATGTGTAGGATCAACAAACCCGGGGGGTTATTCAACATACACCTCCTCTTCAATAAATACATTTAGAAAAGCACTTTTAACATCCATTTGAAATAATTTGAAATCTTTATATGAGGCAAATGCTAGTGTCATCCGTATGGCTTCAAGCCGTGCTACGGGTGCAAAGGTTTCTTCAAAATCGATCCCTTCGATTTGAGTGTAACCTTGGGCAACTAACCTAGCCTTGTTTCTAACTACATTACCCGATTCATCCAACTTGTTCTTAAAGATCCACTTAGTACCAATTGTTGGTCTATCGTGGGGCCTAGGAACAAGGTGCCAAACTTGGTTGCGCTCAAATTGATTGAGCTCCTCTTGCATGGCTAGCAACCAATATGAATCGGCCTCGGCTTCGAGGACATTTTTTGGGTTCAATATGAGAAATGAATGCATAGTTACCACAATAGTCATGAAGTCTAGAGCGAGTAGTTACCCCTTTTGATACTTCACCTATGACGAGGTCCTTGGGATGATGTGGATTGTATCTCCAATCCTTTGGTAGTGGTTGAGTAGGCTCCACCTCATGTGTTTGATTTTCATTTCCTTGTGCCTCTTCCACCTTAGCTTCGCTTCCTTCATCATCCTTTGGTTTGTCTCCCATAGTAGAAGCATCCTCCAAGGTCACTTTCTCCAAACCTTCATCTAATGCATCTATTTCTACAACATTCTTAACAAACTTGTTAGATTCCTCAAACTTAACATGAATAGACTCTTCAATAGTCAATGATGATCTAATGAATACTCTATAAGCCTTACTAGTGTTTGAGTAACCTACAAAAATAGCCTCATAAGATCTAGCATCAAACTTTCCTAAATTATCTTTTGTGTTTAAAACAAAACATTTGCATCCAAAAACTTTAAAATAGGAAACATTAGGTTTTCTAGAAAAATACATTTCAAAAGAAGTTTTAGTAGTATTTTTACACAAGAAAACACGATTTGATATATAGCATGATGTATTTACGGCCTCGGCCCACAAATAATGTGGTAGACCATATTCACTTAGCATTGTCCTAGCCATCTCTTGTAATGTTCTATTTTCCGTTCAACTACTCCATTTTGTTGTGGAGTTCTAGGACAAGAAAGTTCATGCTTTATTCCATGTTCATCACAAAAAGTGGTAAAGGGTTGGTTAATGAATTCACCTCCTCTATCACTTCTTATTCTCAAAATCGAAACATCTTTTTCTTTTTCAACTCTTTTCTTAAAAGTTTAGAAATACGAAAATGCTTGACTTTTATGTTCAAGGAAGAAAACCCAAGTAAATCTTGAAAAGTCATCAACAAAACATAAGCAAATCTATTCCCACTTAGACTTTTGGTTTGTGTAGGGCCAAAAAGATCCATATGGATTGACTCCAAAGGACGTGATGTCATGATATCCTTAATTGACTTGAAAGAAGACTTAGTTTGTTTCCCAAATTGACATGCGTCACAAACTCGGTCCTTTTCAAAATTCAAGCAAGGAATACCTTTCACCATTTCCTTTGTGTTTAACCTAGAAATGTGATCAAAAGAAATATGCCCTAATCTCCTATGCCACAACCAAGAGTCATCATCGAGGGCTTTCAAACAAGTAATATTACAAGACATATTAACATATCAATCATATAAACATTACTTTCACGAAAACCGGAAAATACACAAACATTAGAAGTTCTATCAATTACTTTACAAGCAACATTATCAAAAACAATATCAAAACCTTTATCACAAAGTTGACTAACACTCAAGAGATTATGCTTGAGGCCATCAACTAAAACTACATTTTCAATTAAAGGAGAGGTGCCAAGTTTTACATTACCAATACCGATGATTTTACCCTTGGCGTCATCTCCGAAGGTGACGGTGCCACCTTCATGATATCTTGATAGGGTTGCAAAGTTGTTGATGTCCCAAGTCATGTGCCTTGAGCAACCGCTATCAAGATACCACAATCCTCTACGTCGTTGGGATTTGGAAAGTACCTACATCATTTAACATAATTGTTGATTTTGGTACCCAAACTTTCTTGGGTCCTTTAAAGTTAGTGCCTCGAACCCAAACATTATGACGTGAAACGTTTAATCTATCATAGCAAAAATTGGCTAAGTGCCCTTTCCGTCCACAATGTGAACATGAGAACACTCTACCATACATGAATGCATGATGTGTATGTGTAGTGTGAGCATGTTTTGGGGTTTTGCCATGTTGTTTAGGTTGTGTAGCATGAACATGAACATGAGCATGAGCATTTTTCTTTGGGGCTTGTTTCTTAGGAAACATAGCCTCAATTTTCTTCTTGTTAAACTCACAATCTTTCAAAACAACACTTAATGAGTCTAATCTTTCCTTAAGCATAGTAACTTCATTTGAATCAATTAGTGGGGCCTTACCTTTGCAAGAAATCTTATATTTTTCAAAATCATTTTTGGTAGTGGCCAAAGTGGAAACCAAATCATCTTTTCCTTTGTAAGAGTAAAAACTTGAAGACTTAAAGATTCATTATCCTTTTTCATTTTAAGATACTTTTTTTTTAAGAAATCATAGTTTTGTGACAACTCAACAAAAGCCTCTTCTAACACATCCATAGAAAGTTCATTATCATGAGAAGGGGAAGAGGTTACCTTGCTTGTGCCTTCATTAGCCATGAATCACATGTTGGCGGTGTCTATTTCTTCCTCGGATTCGGTCTCCGAATCCCAAGTTGCCTTCATAGCCTTCTTCTTGTAAGGCTTCTTTGAAGTGGAGGGCTTAGCTTTGTCCGGACACTCCGCAACAATGTGTCCCGGTCTTTGGCAATTGAAGCACACAATCTTCCTTTCTTCTTTGCCTCCTTGCCATCTTCTTCTACCTTGGTACTTCGCCTTGTTGTACATCCTCCGGACATTCTTAACAAGGAGTGAGAGCTCCTCATCATCTTCTTCTTCATCATCTTCATCGGAGTGTGTAGCTTGACTCTTGAAGGCGATAGTCTTCTTTTTGGAAGGAGCCATATCCTCCCTTGCTTTCCTTTCCATCTCATGGGTTTGAGGTTCCCAATGAGACCTATAAGCTCCATCTCTTCATTGTCGTTGAGTTCCTTCAAGGTTGTTGCTTTAACTTCCCATGAAGGAGGAAGAGCACGGATGATCTTCCTTACTCTTTGATCATTGTTGATATCTTCACCTAAAGAAGAGAGTCCATTAGTAATCTTGGTAAATCTTATAACCATATCATCTATGGTTTCATTTTCTTGCATGCTAAATGTTTCATATTGGGACCGAAGAAGGTCAATCTTAGCCTTCTTTACTTGTGAGGTCCCCTGATGTGTGACTATCAAGTGTGACCAAATCTCATATGCGGATTTGCAATGGATAACCCTAGAAATGTCATCATCATTAAGGGCTTGTAGAAGTGCATAGTGAGCTTTGGCATTGGCATCGAATTCCTTAGTCTCTATTTCGGACCAAGTGGATTCGTCACCGGGGGGTACACTAAAGGACTTAGTCACGGCTTTTGCAACTCGGCTACCTAGAGATTGCAAAAACACGGTCATCTTAACTTTCCATATGGGAAGTTAAGTCCATCAAACTTAGGAGGGGTCTTAATTCCATCGGCCATTTTTACTATATGAATATGAATGAAATGATTAGCAAATTAGGATCTTCTCTAAGGTTGTTAAACCAAATCCTAGAGTCCAAGCTCTGATACCAATTGAAAAACACCTAGAGGGGGGTGAATAGGTGTGATTGCTAATCTTAAAAATTTTAACTCTCTAAGTGCGGAACCTAAAACAAGTGAGGCTCAACTTAGTACAATTCAACAAGTGTAGCCGAATTCCTCTTGCGAGGCTCTGGACTAAACTCCTCTTGATTCCCCTTGATATGGGTTGAGGCGCTATGTGAAGCTCTTGTTGGATGAGTACGGGATTGGCACACACAAGTATGAAATGAATGATATGAAGAATGATGCAAACACAATGATATATGGCAAGAATTACAAGCAAGTAAATAGTAGCACAAGAGAATTAAACAATATCACAAGTATGCAATAGAAAGCAATAAGGAGCTATTGAAAAGTAAAGCAAGAATTAGGCGCAAAGGCAATCGCAAACAAAGTGATTTGTTTCGAGGTTCGAGCCACCGCTCTACTCCCCGCCTTCACCTCCGTGAAGGGTTTCCACTATCCATCGAGGACGCCTTTACAATTTGGTCTACCGAAGACCGAGCACCGAGCTCCACCGAGTACAAAGGACCTCTACCGAAGAGGTTGCTCCACAAGGAAAGGATTACAAGAACAAAGTGATCACAACAAGATCACTACACTATTTCTCAAACTCTTTTACAAACACTCTCACTTCAATTACAACTTCACTATAGAATGAGTATAGGATTTTTGGCTCTATGAAGTGTGGTGAGAAAAACTTCAGTTGTAGAGTGATATTAGTAATCAAACACAACTGAAAAACAGGCTCAAAAAGAATTGGAATGAAAGCTTTAAACTCTTTTCTTTTCTCTTTTGAAAACAACACAAACTTGAGGATTTTTCTTGGTAATATGAAAGAGAGACTTCTCCTCTATTTATAGGGTTAAAAATAGGTTAAAAACAATTTCTTTTGGTCTTATTTTCTCTGAAAAAGCTCCCCAACAACTCTCCAAAAATCTGTTAAAGCTGAAAACAAAAACAGTTTTTCAGAATAGCCCAAAGAGGAAAGAGCCGTTAGGCTATAGCAGGCTTGGCGGTCGACCGGTCCGGTCGACCGCAAGGCCAGCTGCAAAGAGCCGTTGGCTCCCGGTCGACCGTCCCAAAAGAGGAAACACAGTTTCCTTCTTCCGGTCGACCGGTCCGGTCGACCGAAACAAACTGTGAGCAATTTGCTCTCCGTCGGTCGACCGGTCCGGTCGACCGACAGACATGCACAAACAGTGCATGTCCAGACACATCGCCGGTCGACCGGGCCGGTCGGCCGGAGTTGCCTGAAACAGAAAAACTGGGCTGTTTTTGAGTTAGAAAAATTTTGAGAAATATTTTAAAAATACATATAGCTAAGTATTATGCAGAAAATAGTTTATACACATGTTTTATACAAGATTTTCAAGATATAAAGCTTTTGGTACATGTATATATAAACTAAGGCATAAAACTTAGAAATAACCATTTTCAAAACATAGGAAATATATGAAACAAGTGTGTGTGCAAATCCTAGAGCCAAATTTCATATACTCAAACTTTAACATTCTATTTCTTATAATGTTTCTAAGACTTCAAGATCTTCAATAGGCTTCTTCATATGATCTTCAACACTTGTTCCTTGAGCCCAATTGGAGTTGACTTGAGTCCAAATCCTTGTATTTGTGAGAGAAGACTTCTAGAATGAATAGAAATCTGAAACACACTTAAACAACAAATGTTATTAGTACAAATAACTAATATGTTTTGTAATCATCAAAATACACTAATCATGGGTGATTGTAACCTTGGGCCAACACAATGCAGAAGAAGACCCTAAATCACCATTTAATGGGTGATTAAAGCTAAAATATAGGCATGGACTTTGGAGAGCAATTTCGTCAAAATCAGGAGCCCAAAACTAGAAACTGGAACATAGAGCCGACAGGGGGACAAACGAGCGGCGTGCAGCAGGCGGCACGCGCAGGTACAGCCACAAAAACGCGGCCTGGGCCGCGTTTCTGCAGCCATACTGGTGCGGCTGTGGCCGTACGGCGCGGCCGTGCCTGTGCTTTGGGCCAGGGGTTGTCCCCCTGGCCCCCTTTCCCCTGGTGCCTATAAATACCCCCCTTGGGGTTTCTTCAGGGGAAATACAGAGAGTTAGGATAGTTTGCTTTTCCATGTTGTAGTTTAGGGTAGTGTAGTTTAGTTCTTCTTCTTCCTTTTGAATTTTTTATTTTTATAGATCATGTAATAGGAAAGAGAGTGATCATAGGATAGAAGAGAAAATTCTTGTAATGGAGGGTGACACTCTATGAATGATTCTTCCTTTATCTCTATTTGTTTCTTCTCTAACTCCTTTACATGTTTAGCTAATCTTTTCTCTCATGACAACTAACTACTAACCACTAACTAGTCTAACTTCTTACTTGATAATCCACATGAATCTAATAGCCTCTACTTGACCTTGCTCTTGCAAGAGCCATTGATGCTCATGATGATGGATCAAACACTCTAACATCCTAACTCTCTAAAAAGCTAACATTACTTTACTCCATGCTTACTCTTGTTTAGTTTTGATGGTTTAAGTGTAGCTTGAACTTGTTTTGTTGAGTTTGGATGTGAAAGTTATCGTATGGGTTATGCTTTGAAACGCTCTTGAACAAAGGACTAGTGATGGCTAAGGATACATGTGAGGCAACTATCACTAAGAGGTTAGCATGTCAGTGGAGCTATTAGCAGTTAGTAGTCATGTGTTTTCTTTTTTTTCACTTTATTTTAGATGTACAAACAAAAATCACAAATATCTTATCTTCTATGTTTCCCACTTCTTCGTGATTCACTGTACTTCTTTTTTCATTCTTTGCTCTCTTTTCTTTTCGTTCTTTCAAACATTGAAGAACTTTTAACATACACGTGAACATATCGGTAAAGCTTCTATCGCCTCCCGTTCTTGTGGATTCAACTCGTTTTAGCCTCTATGCTATAACGGAAGTATCGAGGAAGGCAAAGCACGCACTTTTAACTATCAATTTTATAACATACACTTTTCGTGCGCGATTTTACCCCAATCAAATTTTGGCGCCATTGCCGGGGATGGGAACGTTTGTTTTCACATTTTTGTTAACTTTTCTTCTTTATTTTTTAGTGTGCAGGTCAAAATTTTTAGCATTGCAGAAGTCCACACTTGCTCTTGTATGGTTGGGTAAATTCTTTTATATTATTATATTCTATTGCTAATATTTGTTACTTGTGCACTATAATAACTTAAGAATTAAAATACAAAAATTGAATGTTTTAAAACGGTTTAGACATTTGCATGTAGGCACGTGTCAATTTTCATTCCAATATACTGTATTTTGTTCTTGTGTTGTTGTGATCTTGATGGAGGTGTACATGTAACGCCCCGATTTCCACGGATACGGGGACGTCACTGCGACGTATATACGTAGGTCAGAGAGTGCCCCACGTATATACGCTAAGCATAAGGTACAACAAGAAAGGATCAGAGTGCAACACAAAGCGTGGTATACACACATATGCCAACATACAAAGATAAATACAAAGTTATACAAGTTATGATAAGCAAAATCACTTTACAAGTGTCCTTTATCACAACCCAAGTCCAAAATGAATCCTATATAACCAAAAATACCAAAAATGCTCACGAAATGGATGAAGGTCCCGTGAGTCAAAAGGAGTCAGGTGCAAGGAACTGGAGCTAAGATGCCTGCTCGCTAAGGAGAGCTCGATCTACGGTGGACAACTCCACTTTGATCCAAACTCCGGAATCTGAATATGCAAATCCAAGGAATCAAGACATATAACAATAAATGAGCTACAGCCAAGTGGCTAAGAGACATGAATAGGGGTTAGGACACAAGTATGGAATATAAGGACGGGTATTAACATAATCATAAAACGGAAAATACAAGTAAAGCTGATTACAAGCAAAAGTGATTGTATATGCTTAAGTCACGGTCCCATGAGACTAATACATCGAGGGAATAATCCAAACAAGGAAACCCTCATCTATATACCGTTATCTCATGCCACGGTAATCCCAAGCATATAGAATCAGAGTTGCAAACCATATGATAGTCAAAAAGGAATGCATAACAAGAATGACAAGGATCATGACAAGATCAAAACCGGAATCATCACTGGAATCATAACAAGTAAAGCAGGAGTCACAATATAACATGAGTCATAACAGGGACTATGACATGAAACAATAATCATAACAATAACCGTAATTGAGCCTATTATTATTATTACTCGTCTGACCCATATATCTCGGTATGTGTCTCGGTATCGATCCCAACTCACATACATCCATATATAGCTATTCGAGGTTTGTTAACGGAAGTAGATGGAGAACTGATAGAACTTCTTATAGTAGTTTCCATACACCTGGAACCGGTTTGGAGGCCCAAAGTCCCCCTAACAGTCATATAGTGTGGGCCCAAAGTCCCCCTAACAGTAATCTCCATATTCCGCCCACCTACTATAAGCAAGGTATCATTCCGGCATCCATCACTTCCACCCATACCCCATACAAGTTGTAGCTTATTAAGGATTATCAGTTTACGGGAATAAGTGAACATAACAGTAATAGCCCTACAGATTCAAGAGGTGGCCCCCATGGATTCAAGAGGTGGCCCCCACCGTGTGGTGTGGCACTTTGTTCCATGTGGCACTTTGTTCTGAGGGAGTGGATTCTAGAGGTGGCCCCCACCGAGTATGGTGTGGCACTTAGTTCCATAAAACAAGGCAGGGTTCCCGTAAACACGATAATCATAAGTGAAGTGTATCATGCTTGGTTTAAGAGATAGCATGACAAGGTGGTGATGTATAACAAGAAATGAAACATAACAATAGATTGATAATAGACCGGGTCAGCCATGACATAACTATAGGGTCTAGTAAGGTGGTGGCATGGTTAGGTGATATACATGTGTTAAAAGAGAACACAAAGTTGACAAGTGGTTGATAATGTTACTTAACAAGTCATGTAGTAATATAAGATAAGATCCATTAAGCAATAAGTCCTAAAGTACCAGTCATGAAGTACAAGAAACCATAAATGCATAACACATAAACAACGACAAGATCTAATTTTAGAAAAGAAATCATCTAAGACATACAGGCAGAATTAGTCGACTAGGTGGAAGGATTAGTCGACTACAAGTGGGATTAGTCGACTAACAGTCTTGTATAGTCGACTAAATCTGTGCACCAGAGAGTTGGGATTGTTTCAGGAGTCGACTAGGGTCAAGGGATTAGTCGACTAATATAGGTCTCAAGTCGACTAACAGACACGCAAGTCGACTAAGTCTGGGATACAGAGAATTGGGGTTTCTGTTTCAGGAAACATTAGTCGACTAAGGAAAAATGGTTAGTCGACTAGGGGGTTCAAGTCGACTAATAAATTAGGCTTAAGTCGACTGGGGCCTAGAGTTGAGTTTCTGGTCTAAGGAGGGTTAGTCGACTAGGTGAATTCAGGAGTCGACTAATAGGGATTTCCAGAGAGTTGATCAGTCGACTAATATTTGGGGTAAGTCGACTAATACTGTGTTTTCCAGAAAAACTAGGTTTCAGCTAAGTGTTCTAGTCGACTAGGTTCTAGGTCAAGTCGACTAATCGTGGTCGGGGAGCAGTTTACAGAACTGAACTTGGGGGTTGTTCTTGATGATAAAAATGGGGTTTTTATGACATTAGGGGACCTGATCTACTAACACAAGTACACAAGGGACGGACTAGCCTTGGTGAGTAGAGATATTTACATGGAAAGGTTGGATCTTTAGTTTGATAACCTAAAATGGGATTTTTTAAGGTGCAAGTGTTCAAGAATTCCCATCACAAGTATATAAGGAGTTAACTAGGTCTTGGTGAGTAAAGATACTCACATGGATGGGTTGGATTTTGGAGCTTGATCCAAGATGGAGATGATGGTGGCTTCAATCCATGAATTGTTGTTGAAGCTTGAGGTGGAGGAGTTGATCTTGGTGTTGGTGGTTGAAGATGAAGCCCTTGTGATGAAGCCCTAGTTGGGTTCTTGAAGTCTTGAGATGGATCCTTGAAGCTAGGGTTTTGGGTTGAAGAAGAGGGGATTTTGGAGGAGCTCTCTTGTTGAAGTGGAGAGAGAAAAAGGGTGATTTGCAAATGAAAAGGATTATATAGGTTGGGGATTTTGTAAAGGAGATTGAAATAGGATAAATGCAAGGGGGCTTTGTGCAAATGGGGAGGGATGAGGTGTCCCTAGGGTGGCCACTTGGCCGGCCATGGGTGAGAGAGAGAATGAGTGGGGTTAGGTGAGAGGGTGAGTGGGAAATGAGGTGGCATGACAAGGTGGAAATTGGAATATGCGATAATTGGAAAAATGCCCGAAATTCAAGTATCTCGGAATGATCTGGAAATTTTACCAAAAATCAAGAATAACGTATGAAGACCAATAGTGAAATCCGTTCAAAGAAATACTTTATAGTTTTAAAATTAAAAGTCCCGGAATCAGTTATTTTACCGACTCCGAAAGAATTTCCATAAAATCATAAAATTCTCAGAAAAAGAATGTAGGTAGGAAATGCAATTCTAAAAGATAAAGTCTAAAGGACCATCATGAAATTCCAATCAGTTTGAGAATTAAAAATCCGGGAATCGGTCAGCGGCACTGGCCGACACCGGTTTTGAAGAAATTCAATTAATCCAAGAAAAATCCAGAAAATCACAGAAAATCTAATATATTGGAAAATAACATTTGAAACTGAAATCGGTCAAATCTAATCACCGGAAAGGCCAAATCGAATACTATACTATAATCGGGTTCCTGGTTCGGACTGGGACTGACTCCGAGTCCACGAATCCAAATCCAAGACAAAACAATCATATAAGGAATTCATAAAGCAAAACAAATATAGGAAACAAATCGAAAAAAATATGATTGAAAATCTGAATACGCAACTAAGTACGTATTCCGGGAACGGGGTATTACAATCCACCCACCTTACAAAAAATTGCGTCCTCGCAATTTCGTTAAGGGGATAAATTGAACACGAAGGGGACAGGGCACGAATAAGGGCTTCATAAAACCAAAACAGGGGATAAGATGAATACAGGAAGGACTAGAATGAACAATGATAAAATGACAAAAGAAATATTAGAAAGATAATCAGCTCAAATACAAGATATGGGGTAGAGGTTACCATGATATCCCTAAGGCTCCTGTTCTGGATACTGGTCTTCACACTCTGCTGCATCGTCTGAGGTCTCTGCTGCCATGAAGTGAACTTGGCCTCTGCCCTGATCTGCTCTGGCTCTCATTCCTCCCTGCTGATGATCATACCGTTGGGGTGGAAATGGAACTCTTCGATCAACAGGTTCAGGGTTCCTCCTCAGTGGTGGCGCTGGAAGTGCTGGAGCTGGACGTGCTGGAGCTGGAAGAGCTGGTCTGACTGGTGCCACATGTCCAAACTTCCTGTGTGGGCAATCCCTTAGCATATGTCTCCCTGACCCACATACTAAACATAATCCCTTGGCCGCTCGACAATCTCTCTTAAAATGTCCGGGCCTGTGGCAGAAATTGCATGTGATCTGGGGAAGAGGAGTTTGGGATGGTCTCTTCATCTTCGGGCCCTGGGTTGCCCTTTCTGCATCCTCCTCATCCATCAACTCTGAAGGTCTCTTCTTGGCCTGGTTCCTCATCTGGTCTGCTTGCTTCTTCTCTAGTCCACGCTCCACTTCTCGAGCTATGGTGAGAACCTCTGAATATGTCTTCAGCTGTTGGGGCATCAAGAATACTTGTAGGTCCATCTGTAATCCCTGCTGAAATCTGCTTGCCCGCTTCTCTTCATCCGTCACCATATACGGGGCAAAGCGGCTCAATCTGAGAAACTCCGCGGCATACTCATCCACGGACTTGCTCCCCTGCCGAAGTCTGATGAATTGCTCTTCCATGTCTTTCTGGGCTGTGACAGGGAAGAATCTGCTGTAAAAACTCTTGGAGAAGGTGTCCCAAGTGACAGGCTTCTCCAATCTGGCCTCCTCTGCTAGCCACCAAGTCCTGGCTATATCCTTCAGTTGGATCTTGGCAACCTCAACTTGGTTCTCCTTTGGAACTCTGGCTGCATTCAGCAAGTCCGAAGTGTCGGTCAGCCATTGCTCAGCCTCCAAGGGTTTCTCTCCACCCGTGAATATGGCTGGCTGCAGCCTCCTGAAGTCTGAAATGTTCCCCGGCCTCTGTTCCTTAGGTGCTGCTATCTCTTGCCGGAGAAGCTCGGTCTGCTGTTGCTGATTCTCCACCATCATCTGGATAACCCTCAATATATCCACATTCTCTCCCGCTGCTCCATTCGATGCTGATCCAGAGTTGCTGCGACCCGATCTCCTCTCCATACTAGGATGGCTAAAGATAACTGGAAGGAGTTGGAAAAATGGAAGGATTTCAGGATATGAAGGAAGAAATCTAGGAGGACTAAATGTAGAATCAAGAAGGACTAGATAACTTTGTACATTGTAGTTGGCACTAGCAAATTACTAGAATTTGCTGCTTGTTTGTACTATAGGTGGAAGAGCCTAAGCTCTGATACCAACCTGTAACGCCCCGATTTCTACGGATACGGGGACGTCACTGCGACGTATATACGTAGGTCAGAGAGTGCCCCCACGTATATACGCTAAGCATAAGGTACAACAAGAAAGGATCAGAGTGCAACACAAAGCGTGGTATACACACATATGCCAACATACAAAAGATAAATACAAAGTTATACAAGTTATGATAAGCAAAATCACTTTACAAGTGTCCTTTATCACAACCCAAGTCCAAAATGAATCCTATATAACCAAAATACCAAAAATGCTCACGAAATGGATGAAGGTCCCGTGAGTCAAAAGGAGTCAGGTGCAAGGAACTGGAGCTAAGATGCCTGCTCGCTAAGGAGAGCTCGATCTACGGTGGACAACTCCACTTTGATCCAAACTCCGGAATCTGAATATGCAAATCCAAGGAATCAAGACATATAACAATAAATGAGCTACAGCCAAGTGGCTAAGAGACATGAATAGGGGTTAGGACACAAGTATGGAATATAAGGACGGGTATTAACATAATCATAAAACGGAAAATACAAGTAAAGCTGATTACAAGCAAAAGTGATTGTATATGCTTAAGTCACGGTCCCATGAGACTAATACATCGAGGGAATAATCCAAACAAGGAAACCCTCATCTATATACTGTTATCTCATGCCACGGTAATCCCAAGCATATAGAATCAGAGTTGCAAACCATATGATAGTCAAAAAGGAATGCATAACAAGAATGACAAGGATCATGACAAGATCAAAACCGGAATCATCACTGGAATCATAACAAGTAAAGCAGGAGTCACAATATAACATGAGTCATAACAGGGACTATGACATGAAACAATAATCATAACAATAACCGTAATTGAGCCTATTATTATTATTACGTCTGACCCATATATCTCGGTATGTGTCTCGGTATCGATCCCAACTCACATACATCCATATATAAGCTATTCGAGGTTTGTTAACGGAAGTAGATGGAGAACTGATAGAACTTCTTATAGTAGTTTCCATACACCTGGAACCGGTTTGGAGGCCAAAGTCCCCCTAACAGTCATATAGTGTGGGCCCAAAGTCCCACTAACAGTAATCTCCATATTCCGCCCACCTACTATAAGCAAGGTATCATTCCGGCATCCATCACTTCCACCCATACCCCATACAAGTTGTAGCTTATTAAGGATTATCAGTTTACGGGAATAAGTGAACATAACAGTAATAGCCCTACAGATTCAAGAGGTGGCCCCCATGGATTCAAGAGGTGGCCCCCACCGTGTGGTGTGGCACTTTGTTCCATGTGGCACTTTGTTCTGAGGGAGTGGATTCTAGAGGTGGCCCCACCGAGTGGTGTGGCACTTAGTTCCATAAAACAAGGCAGGGTCCCGTAAACACGATAATCATAAGTCAAGTGTATCATGCTTGGTTTAAGAGATAGCATGACAAGGTGGTGATGTATAACAAGAAATGAAACATAACAATAGATTGATAATAGACCGGGTCAGCCATGACATAACTATAGGGTCTAGTAAGGTGGTGGCATGGTTAGGTGATATACATGTGTTAAAAGAGAACACAAAGTTGACAAGTGGTTGATAATGTTACTTAACAAGTCATGTAGTAATATAAGGTAAGATCCATTAAGCAATAAGTCCTAAAGTACCAGTCATGAAGTACAAGAAACCATAAATGCATAACACATAAACCAACGACAAGATCTAATTTTAGAAAAGAAATCATCTAAGACATACAGGCAGAATTAGTCGACTAGGTGGAAGGATTAGTCGACTACAAGTGGGATTAGTCGACTAACAGTCTTGTATAGTCGACTAAATCTGTGCACCAGAGAGTTGGGATTGTTTCAGGAGTCGACTAGGGTCAAGGGATTAGTCGACTAATATAGGTCTCAAGTCGACTAACAGACACGCAAGTCGACTAAGTCTGGGATACAGAGAATTGGGGTTTCTGTTTCAGGAAACATTAGTCGACTAAGGAAAAATGGTTAGTCGACTAGGGGGTTCAAGTCGACTAATAAATTAGGCTTAAGTCGACTGGGGCCTAGAGTTGAGTTTCTGGTCTAAGGAGGGTTAGTCGACTAGGTGAATTCAGGAGTCGACTAATAGGGATTTCCAGGGAGTTGATCAGTCGACTAATATTTGGGGTAAGTCGACTAATACTGTGTTTTCCAGAAAAACTAGGTTTCAGCTAAGTGTTCTAGTCGACTAGGTTCTAGGTCAAGTCGACTAATCGTGGTCGGGGAGCAGTTTACAGAACTGAACTTGGGGGTTGTTCTTGATGATAAAAATGGGGTTTTTATGACATTAGGGGACCTGATCTACTAACACAAGTACACAAGGGACGGACTAGCCTTGGTGAGTAGAGATATTTACATGGAAAGGTTGGATCTTTAGTTTGATAACCTAAAAATGGGATTTTTTAAGGTGCAAGTGTTCAAGAATTCCCATCACAAGTATATAAGGAGTTAACTAGGTCTTGGTGAGTAAAGATACTCACATGGATGGGTTGGATTTTGGAGCTTGATCCAAGATGGAGATGATGGTGGCTTCAATCCATGAATTGTTGTTGAAGCTTGAGGTGGAGGAGTTGATCTTGGTGTTGGTGGTTGAAGATGAAGCCCTTGTGATGAAGCCCTAGTTGGTTCTTGAAGTCTTGAGATGGATCCTTGAAGCTAGGGTTTTGGGTTGAAGAAGAGGGGATTTTGGAGGAGCTCTCTTGTTGAAGTGGAAGAGAAAAAGGGTGATTTGCAAATGAAAAGGATTATATAGGTTGGGGATTTTGTAAAGGAGATTGAAATAGGATAAATGCAAGGGGGCTTTGTGCAAATGGGGAGGGATGAGGTGTCCCTAGGGTGGCCACTTGGCCGGCCATGGGTGAGAGAGAGAATGAGTGGGGTTAGGTGAGAGGGTGAGTGGGAAATGAGGTGGCATGACAAGGTGGAAATTGGAATATGCGATAATTGGAAAAATGCCCGAAATTCAAGTATCTCGGAATGATCTGGAAATTTTACCAAAAATCAAGAATAACGTATGAAGACCAATAGTGAAATCCGTTCAAAGAAATACTTTATAGTTTTAAAAATAAAAGTCCCGGAATCAGTTATTTTACCGACTCCGAAAGAATTTCCATAAAATCATAAAATTCTCAGAAAAAGAATGTAGGTAGGAAATGCAATTCTAAAAGATAAAGTCTAAAGGACCATCATGAAATTCCAATCAGTTTGAGAATTAAAAATCCGGGAATCGGTCAGCAGCACTGGCCGACACCGGTTTTGAAGAAATTCAATTTAATCCAGAAAAATCCAGAAAATCACAGAAAATCTAATATATTGGAAAATAACATTTGAAACTGAAATCGGTCAAATCTAATCACCGGAAAGGCCAAATCGAATACTATACTATAATCGGGTTCCTGGTCGGACTGGGACTGACTCCGAGTCCACGAATCCAAATCCAAGACAAAACAATCATATAAGGAATTCATAAAGCAAAACAAATATAGGAAACAAATCGAAAAAAATATGATCGGAAATCTGAATACGCAACTAAGTACGTATTCCGGGAACGGGGTATTACAGTACATATTGCATTGCATATAGTAAGGACAAATACTTCAGTGATTTACTCACTTTTTTGTGTTCATTCTTATCTATATTGCACACTTTCACAAATTAAACCTGAGGGCAAAACCGAAGACAACATAAGGTGAGAAGTCATTACCCTCCCTTAACCCAAAAATCACCTCCCCACTCACACAACCCAAGCCTAAATAAAATTTGCTAAACGTTGGCCTCTAGGGACATCTCGGACTCATTTAAGGGATTGACCTAAGGGAGAAGTTGTTAGAAGTTGACTCTTGTCAAATCGGTGTCTAAGATTAAGGATTGAGAGGCGAAACCTCAAAGAAAAGTGGTTTGGCATAATTAGGCCCGTTGCTCCGGCACGGATACCCCCCACTGATCTTGCCCTACCTGGCTGATTAACTCATGGTCAGATTCCGACAATGTACCCCCTGTCGACAGTCCAACCAATTAGGAGTCGTCTAGGTCTAAGTCAACCCTAGCATAGGCTTGTTTTCTTTTTCTTTTTCTTTGTTTGTTAGTTTGTTTGTTTTTCTTTTTTGTAAATTATGATATGGATTTCAACAACAATAATTTTTTCAATTCTAATTGAATTCATATTTCACCCCGACCTCATTTAACTCGGATAACTCCAGCTCGGCTATGTACAACATGAACCAACCATATATACCGGGTTGGTATTATCCGACTCAATATGACCCATATCCCCAATCCTATGAATATAATTTTCAAAAAAAATTCACCCTTTATAGAGTTCATGGGGATTCATCTCCCCCGAGTCAAACTTTTAACCACCTTGTCCACAATTTTCATTCCCCGATTTGGATCCATATCCTCCTTTTCCTGTTCCACGAACCGAAGAAAAATCCAATTTGGAAAGGAGTATGGAAGTCATGCTTGAGTCCCAACAAAAAATTTAAAATTTGTTCAATTCACAATCCTTCTGAAATCAAACTCCATATACTCCTTTTCTAGAACATCCAATTGAAGAAGAATCTAAGTTAGGAAAGCGTTTGGGAAGTTTTTTGTGAAAAAGTACAATGATTTCAAAATATATTGGACTCATCTTCTCAATCAATTTTCCAGAGTCCTACTCATCTTTTCAGTCTCAACGATTTGAACTGAACAACCATCAATACTGGACTTGAGTATGGAACCCTTGCGTGAGTTCGAGCAGCAACCGCAAAATCCGATGGACTCATAATTTCACCATAATTTTCAAAATCAACTTCCATACTCACCTTTTCAAGAAGAACCAATTGCAAAGAGTATGGAAGACATGATTCAGACTCAAAATTCTATTACTCGGCCTAGCAGTAGGGTAGACTCGATAATTAGCGATTTGATCAATGAGAGCGAGGAAAGTCTTTCTTGTCACTCTTTGACCCATCGTTATATCTCTAACTCTACCGATTGGACCCAAGAATCATGCTATTTTGGAAACCAAGATTCAATTTCAGCAAACTCATTGAAACTTAACCAAACTCCAAGGTTTAAAAATCACATTGACATTTTGGTAAGTTATCCTTTTCTCGAAATGAACTTGAGCTTGAAAGTGATCCTGAACTTCAAGTTGGTAATTCCATTTCACTTTTTGATTCAATAATGACTCTGGTATCTTTACCATATTTTTTTCTCTATTCCGGAGTCAATATTGAATCGTGTACCAGTACGCCGTGAAATAGAATCACCAATATCTTATTATCACACTTCATTGATGGGGAAAGTGTGTGAACATCAATTCTTTGGTTTGGACTCCATTTTTGAACCAATTTCGACACCCTCTTTTGAATCTCAACTTGTTCGGAGTCAAGTTCTCGAGTCGGTGTCAGTTTTTGTTCTTGTTCCATTTGAATCCAAATCAATCATCTTCTAAAATCACACTTCATTGTTAGACAAGACTGTTGAAGAAAATGACACAGTAATTATTTTTAAAAATTGAAAATTAGATGGAGATAAATTTTTAAATAAGAGCATTCACTCAATCATTTTTTTACTGGGTCATATTAGAGAGGTCACTGGTGGGTTTCTGCAAGATCCACGATATCTTGATTGGGTAGCAACGCTTGGCCCAGTCAGACCACCACCAGAACCACCACCATGAGGTAATCTTCCTTCCATCTCCATTTGTTTCATGTATATACACATTCACGATGCATTGAGGACAATGCATGAGATAAGTATGGAGGGTTTACTACCATAGTTTTACATTTTCTTTCTTTTACACTTTTTTTAATTTAAAAAAAAATTCTTTTGTATAAAAACTCTTTTCTTTTCTTTTTACAAAACTTTTTGACACAGGGAAAATAGTTTTGATTTATTTTAAGAAAATTAAGATTATCTTAGGAATTAGGAAGGCCTAAAATTATGAAATTTTAAGCCGAGTCAAAATAATAGATCTTATTTAAATTTTAGGATAAGAAAGTAAGATGAGAAAGAAAATTTAATCTTGAATTTTTTTTGCCTTAGATTTATGTACTTCATACTTATACAATTTTTGGGATTGAAACAAAGCCTGAAAATACGATAAAAAATAAATAAAAAATGATGATATATAAAAATCTCTTATTGAAGTTGGGTAATTATGCCTCAAGAAGCATGATTATTCATACCTAAAATGGTGGGTATAAACAAAATAATTCCCTTTAGTTTGTGGCCTTGTTTACTCGAGTCCTTAAGTCCGAAGGATGTTTTCTCATCTAGTGCCCTAAGACCATATGGTTGGGAGTCACCGGCTAAAGGCTCACTACCAGGGTAAATAAGAAAGCCTAAGAAAACTAAGGGAGAAAAAAAGAAAAAATAATAAATATACACAAATCAATGGCATGAAAGTTTGAGTCAATATCCCAAAAATCTTCACATTTCACAATTCTAAGAGTTTATGAAAGATCAAAGAATCGATTCAATTTTAAATTCTTACATTTAATTTATAACAAGATTTTGTATTTTGACTTAGTTTAAGGAAGAATAATTTTTGGTTAACCTATGACCTTGGATCACTTATATTTTCAAAAATACTTCAACTCTTTTCTCTATTTCAAAATGCGTTTTCAAAAATACTAATATTTGATTTCTTTTGTTATGAATTTTGTGGATGTAATCCGCTGAAAACTCTCAAGAGACAAAACTCCTCTCTAGGGAAAACCTAGAGGTTTAACGTCTTGTTGCACATGCTCAATGCATTCGCGTCACCTGCGAAAGTGATGTAATAATTTTTTTAGTTTTTTGTTTTGCTCAAGACGAGTAAAAGATAAGTGTGGGGGTGTGATTAATCTCTATAACTGCATATTTCATACCACATTTTCACATTTATTTCATATTAAATTCTACTAATAATACCTCTCTTGTATGTTTCTAGGTCTACGGTGTGCAATGAAGAAGACCCTAAATCACCATTTAATGGGTGATTAAAGGCCTAAAATATAGCCATTGACTTTGAACAGCAGTTTCGTTAAAACCAGGGGCCCAAAATTAGAAACCGGAACATGCGGCCGACAGGGGGACAAACGAGCGACGCGCAGCACATATAGCCGCAGAAACACAGCCTGGGCCGCGTTTCTGCGGCCGTATGGGTGTAGCCGCACCCGTGCTTTGGGCCAGGGTTTGTCCCCCTGGCCCCCTTTCCCCTCGTGCCTATAAATACCCCCTTAGAGGTTCTTTAGGGGGAAATACAGAGAGTTAGGGTAGTTTTGCTTTCCATGTTATAGTTTAGGGTAGTGTAGTTTAGTTCTTATTCTTCTTCCTTTTTATTTTCTATTTTATAGATCATGTAATAGGAAAGAAAGTGATCATAGGATAGAAGAGAAAGTTCTTGTAATGGAGGGTGACACTCTATAAAAGGTTCTTCCTTTATCTCTATTTGCTTCTTCTCTAACTCTTTTTACATTTTAGCTAATATTTTCTCTCATGATAACTAACTACTAACCACTAACTAATCTAACTTCTTACTTGATAATCCATATGAATCTAATAGCCTCTACATGGCCTTGCTCTTGCAAGAGCCATTGATGCTCATGATGATGGATCTAACACTCTAACATTCTAACTTTCTAACAAGCTAATATTACTTTACTCCATACTTACTCTTATTTAGTTTTGATGGTTTAAGTGTAGCTTGAACTTGTTTTGTTGAGTTCGGATGTAAAAGTTATCGTATGGGTTATGCTTTGAAACGCTCTTGAACCAAGAACTAGTGATGGACAAGGATACATGTGAAACAACTATCACTAAGAGGTTAGCATGTTAGTGGAGTCATTATTAGTTAGTAGCCATAAGTTTTCTTTCTTTTTTCACTTTGTTTTAGATATACAAATAAAAACCACAAATATCTTATCTTCTATGTTTCCGACTTCTTTGTGTTTCACCATACTTTTTTTTTCATTCTTTGCTCTCTTTTCTTTTCATTCTTTCAAACATTTAAGAACTTTTAACATGCACGTGAACATACCGGTAAAACTTCTATCACCCTCCCGTCCTTATGGATTTGACTCGTTTTAGCCTCTATGCTATAACGGAAGTATCGAGGAAGCCAAAGCACGCACTTTTAACTATCAATTTCAAAACATACACTTTTCGTGCACAGTTTTCTCCCGATCAAATTGTCAGAGTTATAATGTTAATGTGACAGCCAAAGAGTTCACTGGGGACTAAAAAGGCTAATAATAGACTCTGAGAGAAATCTACTAAAAACTCACTGGGCAGTTAGAAAATGAATCCCATGAGAGATTATAGAGAGTTTAGCATTCTCTAAGATGTCAGAGGTTACCGTTAACATGACATTAAGAACTTTATGGGGATTCGATAGAGAGATGATTATTCCCTAAAAAGTTATCAGAGGTAATCATTAACATAACAACTAAATTGCTTCCTGGGAAATTAGAATGAGATTTTGTCCGAAGTGATCGAGACAACTTCCCTGCTTGGGAATTTGTAAAAGCAATCTTGATAGAGGTGTGATGTTAACTTGACAAGGATTCATTTATTGTTATAGGTGTTTGAACATAACAGCAATTCGAGTGGACCTGTCATTCTATTGAAGAGAATGGCAAGTGGAGTTTGATTTGCTGGGAATATTAGCAAGTACCGCTAAGGATACTCAAAAGGTTTTACTGTCAGAGGCGTGAGCTTTAAGCATGACAGTTCTGATATGTGATTCATCTTATTGAGGAAATGAATATAGCTTTTTGTGGTCCTACCATTCCATGGACGGGAATTGGCAGGGGACTTTCGTGGAAAAAGTTGGATCAGGTCCCTTAGGATTTTTAGAAAATCCTCAGCTATAAACGGGTTTGGTATGCCTTTACCAACTATCGTTTGAGTTAACTAGCCATGCTATTCCCTTCAGCATGATGAGTTATTGAAGACTTTATATTGGGCTTAGAAGCCAATGTTTTCCTCTAGCTTTATTCACCGAAGGCTTCGGATCATGTCTCATAAAGTGAACATTTCTGTATTCCACTGGTGACCTCTAAAATCTCGTTAGGGATTAAGGAGTTAAGTCTAAGCTTCGTGGGGAAATTTGTCAGATAGATCGATATTCCTCGTGGAGCATCACCTTTGTTCATCAAGACTTTGATTCTCTGCTGACCTTCGTGTCTAGATATGGAGTACAAACTTCACTGGAAATATATCGAATAAGTTAAAATTCCTCGTGGAGCTTCACTTTGTTCATCATAATCAGACTCTAGTCACAGATGATCATCGAATCTGGATATGAATGTGAAAACACTAACAAGGTCCTGAAGGATGCATCACGAACTTTCTTCGATAAATTCGGCTCGTTCAAGATTGTCATGAAGCTGAACTGATTTGCCAAAAGAAGAATGCAAAGATGGTTGAAATTGATTCCACCTGGGGAAAGGGGCTCCTTCAGGAGATGAAACAGTCAGACGAGTCCGACTTGATGATCAGAGGTGTAGTGTTAACATGATCATGGATAGCACTTGTCGTTGATTGGCATCAGGAGCGTGTCACCATTTAGATTAGCTAGGTGATAAGATCCACTCGAGTAGATTGCATCTACTACAAAAGGTTGTCTCCATTTGGTTAGTGGAATGACATATTCCAATCCCCTACACATTTCCCGGCATCGTTGGTGTTGGCCCAAAGGTTACAATCCCCGGTTTTGTGTTTTGATGATAACAAAACATATGAAGTTATTTGGTACTAATCAAGTTCAAGAGTGTATATCAGGGTTCAAAAAGATCTAACAGTGTACAAAAAGATCTAACAGGTTTCTTCCTCTAAAGGAAGGTGTTGATGGCTCAAGGGTACTCAAGAATGGGATCATAACTCAATCACTCAGTGTTGCTCAAACATCACTATCAGAGAAGCCCGCTTGAAGATTCTTGTAGTCGATTAGAACATTGTAAGAAACTAGTTTGTTAAAAAAGTATAATATAGATTTGAGGCTCAAAGATATACACACAAAAGTGTACGTTTTCAAAAGTATGGTTTGAACATGTTTGGTTTTGATACTTGTTCCGCATTTATGTAAAATTTCTATCTTAGTTTAGAACTTGTATCTCATGGCTATACATGTCTTCTCTCTTTCAAAATTCAGAAAAAAATTATTTGAAAATTTTCTTTATCTTTAAAAATATCTTGACCCAGTTTTTTGCCTAGGTCGGTCGACCGGGTGGTCGATCGTGCCTATTACAGGCCAGAACGGTCGACCGTATGGTCGACCAAACCTCTGGCAATTGGGGTGTGCATGTTGTGCACATTCCAGGTCGACCGGCCGGTCGACCGGTCCCTTATTGCGGTCGACCGGGAAGTCGACCGACTGTAACTAGTTTGGTCTCGGTTAAACACGGTCGACCGACCGGTGACCGAGAGCCAATGGTCAAATTTTTTTGAATGGTCGGTCAACCGGCTGGTCGACCGACAGACTGCCAGATTGGCAGTAATGGCCAGTTCTTTTAAATCTGTTTTTAAACATGTTCTTTTAAAACGTGGAAAGTTGAATTTCCAGGGTCAATTTCTTCCTTTTTAAACCTGGTAAAACTATTCTAAAAGTGTTTTTCTAAAACCTATATAAAGGATCATTGGGATTGAAAATTTTAAAAAAATAATAAATTCTATTGAAAATCTAGTTTTTACTTTCAAAGAGAAAAAGTTTCAAAGTTTTTCGTGCTCTTATTTTTAAAGTTTTAATTGAGTTTTTCTGCTCTTAAAATCTCTCTTTTCTGATTTTCACTCTCACTTACATCCTTGAGTTTTAAGTTTATATTTTACTCTATATGCTTTTTGTAAGAGAGTTGTAAAGAGAGTGTTTGTGATCTCTTGATCACTAAGAGTTTGTTATCTCAATTGGCTTTGTGCTGCCTCTGGAGTAGAGGATTAAGTTGGGGAGTTGCATACTCTGAGTAATTGTATTCCTTGTTGTAAGTCCCTTTAGTGGAGGATCCAATAGTGGATAGTGAAATCCTTCACGGTGGTGAAGGTGGGGACGTAGAGCGGTGGTTCGAATCTCGAAATAAATCTTTTTGTTTGCAATTTCCTTATTGTCTCTATCTACTTGTTTATCTTTCATTCATTTTTGTCGATTAACACTCATCTCAACGAGATAGTACTTGAGCAGCTCAACTCTTATCTAGAGGAATCATGAGGAGAAGTCAGAGCCCTTCATGGGGAATCTGGCTTCAAGTCTTATTTTGAGTGATCGGTTACATCATTCATCTTAAATTGGTTAGGATTTTCATTTGATTATCTATACACCTATTCAACCCCCTCTCTAGGTGAAATTTCAATAGGTATCAGAGCTTTGGTCTCTAGATTTTGGCTTAACAACCTTAAAGAGATCCTACTTGCTAATCATTTCATTAACATCTTCATTCTCATCCACTATAGTAAAAATGGCCGAAGGTATTAAGACCCCTCCCAAGTTTGATAGCTGATTGAGGCAAAACCTGCACAAAAAAAATACGAAATTTCAGATCTAATAATAAACTTGTGCAAGTGCTCATTCTTCCGCTATAGCAAGTGGCTATGCGGGTCGTGATCCACAAGGAGGGTTTGCGATGGAAGCTTTTACGGTTCTTTATTGAAATCGTTAAGAAAACAAAAGAAAGTTCTTCTCTGTTTTAAAGTTAAGAAAATGGAAAAGAAAGTTGTTAAAGTTAAGAAGAAAGCGGGAGATGAAGAAGGTGGAAAATCAGAAAACGATAAAAAGCGACTATGTACAAATGGAATGAGTGGAGAAGAAAGAATGAAAACGGTTTGGAAGAAGTGTGTTTTGATTTACTTTACAGAAATGAAAGAAAGAAATAAAAGAGTTACTTACCTTCTTTTCGTCAAATGCTTACCTTGAGATCTTAGCTACGAAGTTACCTTGAATTAGAGGCATTCAGCGCATAGCCCATAAGATTTGAGTGTTGGTCTTCATCCACATTACATCATCAAGACTACTTCAAGAATGAAATGATACAGAGAGAGACTCTACTCCATCGTCATGAGCTATCGATGGCACTCGCAATGGCAAGGCTCTTTCGATGCTTCTAGACTCACTTGGAAGACGATTGTACAAAAAAGAAGAGTAAATAAAAAAGAAGAAGAAGAAGAAGACTAAATAGAAGTACATACACAAAAGAAACATCGATTCGATTCCATTACAATCAAAGAAAAGAAATAAGTCTTACACCGGTGTCACTCCAGCTCAAGCTTCAGTCTTGTTCTTCGATGCAAGTCGATCTCCTCTGAATTACATAAATGAAACCTAAAATTACATAAAAAGAAAGACTAAAAACCTAAACTAAGAAATGAAAACTAAGCTAAATCCTAATCTCTGCATTGGCCTCCCTTTTGCCTTTGAGTGCAGGTATTTATAGGAGAAATGGAGAGGGTAGAGGTGGATTTTCAGTTCTGATCTGCAGTTTGTTGGCGTGTTGATTGCTGAATATCACTTAACAACTGACAGAATTAGAAATAATGATCAACATAAGAGTTGTAGCTCTGTCAGTCTGTTTTCTGGATCATCTTGAATCATCAGAATTGAGATTCTGTAGCAAAAGTTATGATTCGAATACTAAAATGTATCCAGTCAGAATCTGAATCAAACTTGCTTGATCTTTGCTTCAACCGATCGATTCTGAGAGGATTCTTCTCAACCAGTTTTCAACTTCTTGATTTTACCCTGATTTACTGAGTGTGAATTAATTCTGATTTAATTCAGAATTTTGGTGGGCTTTGGGCTCATTTCTCTTCATCTCCTTAAAGAATGGGCCTGCAAATAATTAAGCAATTAATTAGGACAATACAGGCTTTTATTCTAAATAAGTATGGAAATATGATATTAAATATGCAACATTAGCGACCAATCAATAGCCTTAACTTTCCCATATGGAAGGTTAAGATGATCGTGTTTTTGCAATCCCTAGGAAGCGGGTTGCAAAGGCGATGACTAAACCCTTTAGTGTACCGCTGGTGATGAGGACACTTGGTATGATAGAGCCACCAAGGAGTTTGTTGCCAATGCAAAGGTATACTATGCATTGCTTCAGGCCTTGAACGATGACGACATAGCTAGGGTCGTCATTGCAAATCTGCTTACGAATTTGGTCACACCTAGTGTCACTCATGAGGGAACATCACAAGTCAAGAGGGCTAAAATTGATCTCTTACGTTCTCAATATGAAAACTTCACTATGAATGAAAATTAATCCATTGAGATATGGTCACAAAATTTACTAAAATAACTAATGATCTTGCTTCTTTAGGTGATGCCATTGACAATGATTAAAAAGTCTAGAAGGTCATTCGTGCACTTTCACCCTCATGGGAAGTCAAAGCTACTACATTGAAATAGTTAAACGACAAAGAAAAGATTGAGCTCATTAGTCTTATCGATAACCTTAAAACCTATGAGATGGAGAGGAATGCTAGAGAAGAAACGGCACCACAAAGAAGAAGACAATTGCCTTTAAGTCTACTCCCACCATCTTTGATGATGAAGAAGAAGAAGATAATGAAGATCTTTCCCTCCTTGTAAGAACTGTAAGGAGGATGTACAACAAGGCAAAGATCAACAATAGAAGACGATGACAAGAAAAGGAGAAAATAAAATCATCTGTTTCAACTGTCAAAACCCGAACATATCATTGTCGAATGTCTGGATATTAAAAACAAGCCATCTTTCTCAAACAAGCCAAAGAAACCATTTAAGAAGAAAGCTCTCAAAACTAATAGGATTTAGAAAGTGAATCCGAAGAGGAGGTGGACATGACAAACGTGTGTTTCATGGCAAATGATAACACACCTAAGGTAACTTCTGAACCATCTCTTGATATTGTGATTTAACTATGGATGAATTAGGAGATGCATTTGTAGAACTTTCAAATAATTATGATTTTCTAAAGAAAAATATCTAAAAAGAAAAAGAAAAATGAAGTTCTTCAAAATAAAATTATCACTCTTTCTAAAGAAAAGGATGATTTATCTTTCACTCTTTTATCCACATAAAAAGATTTGATGCATACAAAATTTCACGTAAAGCAAAGTTTTTTATGATTGATGAAAATGAAATTTCTACTTTAAAAAGTAAAATCAACACTTTGGAAATATTTTAAAGAAATGTGAGTTTGATAAAGCTAAATTAGAGGCCATGTTTTCTAAGAAAAATTCTTCAAAGAAACATATTCATACTACACATGCTCACACTTCTAAATCGCACACTAAGCATGCTTATGTTTCACATGCTCATCATACACATCATGCATTCATGTATGGTAGAGTTTATTCATATACTTATTATGGCCGAAAGGGTCACTTAAAGAAATTTTGTTTTAATCGTATAAATGCTTCTAATAATCATATTTGGATTCGAAGTACTAATGTCATAGGACCCAAGAAGAAAAATGGGTACCAAAATCAACAACTTTATTATTTGATGTAGGTACACACCAAGGCTCCAAGATGTAGGGAGTGAAAGTATCTTGATAGCGGTTTCTCAAGGCACATGACTTGGGATATCAATAATTTTGTAACCCTATCAAGGTATCATGAAGGTGGCACCGTCACCTTCAGAGATGACTCAAAGGGTAACATTATCGGTATAGATAACATTAAAGTCGGTTCATCTCCATTGATTGAAAATGTTATTTTAGTTGATGGTCTCAAGCATAACCTCTTGAGTATTAGTCAACTTTGTGATCGAGGTTTTAAACTTATTTTGATGATTCTTTGTGCAATGTTTTAGATGGTAAAACCGATGCTTGCATTCTTTTCGGATTTTGATAAAATAATATATATATTATTGATATGTTAAATTTAGATTGTAATGCTACATGTTTAAATGATTTCAATGAGGATTCTTGGTTATGGTATAGAAGATTAGGCTATGTATCTTAGAACTCTAAGGAATCGGTGAAGGGTATTCCTTACTTGAAGTTTGAAAAGGACTTTGTGATGCGTGCCAACTTGAGAAAAAATAAAGTTCTCTTTCAAACCAATCAAGGATATCAGGACATCTAGACCATTAGAGTTAATCTACATAGATTTGTTTGATCCTACTAAAACCAAGAGTTTAAATGAAAACCGTTTTATTTTTGTATTGGTTGACGATTTTCTCATTTTACATAGGTTTTCTTTTTGGAACATAAAGATCAAGCCTTTTAGCATTTTAATGTTTTTAGAAAAAAGGGTTGAAAAAGAAAAAGGTTTTTCAATTTTTCGCATAAGAAGTGATAGAGGTGGTGAATTCATTAACCATTCTTTTATCACTTATTGTCAAGAAATGAAATTAGGCTTGAATTATCTTGTCCTAAAACTTCACAACAAAATAGAATCGTTGAAAGAAAGAATCGTACTCTTCAAGAAATGGTTAGGACAATGATTAGTGAATACAGACTCCCTCAATATTTATAGGCCGAGGCCGTAAACACTTCATGTTACATATCAAATAGAATTTATTTTTGTAAAAATACTTTCAAAACTTCTTTTGAAATTTACTATTTGAGAAAGCCTAATATTTCTTACTTTAGAGTTTTGGACACAAATATTTTATTTAAACACTAAAGATAACTTAGGTAAATTTGATGCTAAAATTTTTAAAGCTATTTTTGTTGGTTATTCTAACACTAGCAAGGCTTATAGAATCTTCAATAAATCTACTTTGACATTGAAGAATCTATGCATGTTAAGTTAGAAGAATCTACTGTTTTTGTTAAGAATGTTGTAGAGATTGATTCTTTAGGTGAAGACATAGAGAAAGTAACTTTGAAGGACTCACCTATCCAAGAAGATAAGCCAAAGTTTAATAAACAAGGTGAAGTTCAAGAGGTGAAGTGGCACCAACACTACCACTTCCAAAAGATTGGAGATATGCTACAAGTCATCCCAAGGAACTCATCATCGGTGATGTATCAAAGGGGGTAACTATTCGCTCCAAACTCTATGATTTATGTAGCCATTTTTCTTTTATTTCTTATATAGAACCAAAGAACATCCTCGAAGTCGAGGGCGACTCATGTTGGTTGCTTGCAATGCAAGAAAAGCTCAATCAATTTGAGTGCAATCAAGTTTCGTACCTTGTTCCTAGACTCCATGATAGACTAACAAATTGGTACTAAATGAATTTTTAGGAACAGTTGGATGAGTCGGGTAATGTTGTTAGGAATAAAGCTAGGTTAGTGGCCCAAGGTTACACCCAAATCGAAGGTATCGATTTTGAGAAAACCTTTGTACCCGTAACCGCTTGAAGCTATACGGATTACATTTGCTTTTGCTTCTTATGAAGATTTCAAACTTTTTTAAATGAATGTCAAAAGCGCATTTTTAAATGATTTTATTGAAGAGAAAGTGTATGTTGAACTACCCTCTGGGTTTGTTGATCCTACACGTCCAGATTTTGTTTTCAAATTAGATAAAACTTTATATGGTTTAAAACAAGCTCCTAGAGCTTGGTATGAAAGATTTTCAACATTCTTATTTTAAATAATTTGTAAAAGGTAAAATAGATACCACTTTGTTAACAAAACATGTAAATAGTGATATTCTTATTGTTCAAATTATGTAGATATTATATTTGGATCTACTAATGAAAAGTTTTGCAAAGATTTTGAATCATGCATGAAGAATGAGTTTGAGATGTCTATGATGGGCGAGCTAAACTACTTCTTTGGACTCCAAATCAAGCAAAAGAGTGATAGACTTTTTATAAATCAAGCCAAGTACACAAGGGAACTCATCAAGAAATTTGAACTTGATGGAGCAAAGACAAGCAAAACTCCCATGGCTACCACAATAAAACTTGACAAGGATGAACAAGATATAAATGTAGACATTAAACTTTATAAAAGAATGATTGGTAGTTTACTTTATTTAACGCTAGTAGGCCAGATATCAAGTTTAGTGTATGTCTTTGTGCTAGATTTCAATATTGTCCTAAAGAGTCCCACTTAATTGCGGCAAAACGCATTATTAGATATCTTAAGGGCACTAATAGAATGGGCTTGTGGTATCCGAAGACTGGACAATTTTTCATGACGAGTTTTTTCAGATGCTAACTATGCCGGTTGTAGAGTGGATAGGATGACTACAAGTGAAACTTGTCAGTTTCTAGAAAATTGTCTTGTTTTATGGTCTTCTAAGAATCAAAATTCTGTAGCCTTCTCAACCGCTGAGGCAGAGTATGTTCTGCCGGGGCTTGTTGTGCATAAGTTTTTTGGATGAAACATACTCTCTTTGACTATGATTTGTATTATGATCATATTAAGATATTTTGTGATAATACTAGTACTATTCATATGACTAAAAATACAAATCAACATAGTAAGATAAAGCACATAGCAATTCGATATCACTTTCTTAAAAATCACTATGAGAAAGGTGATATTGAAATTGATTATGTTTTAACTGATTTTAAACTAGCAGATATTTTTACTAAGCCACTTGATTTTAACAGATTCTTTTCATTTGTGGAGAACTAAATGTTTGTATTGTTGATTTATGAGTTTTTCTTCTGATAAATCTACATATAATTTAATTTTAGTTGTTTTTACTTACCCTTTTTGATGCATGACAAAATGGGGAAGAAGTATTTATGTATGTTTATTGGTATTTGTTTGATCATGCTCTTATAAATGCCTTTATCATATAACTTGTTGATATCTTGTACTTGATAGCTAGCAAAACTTGAGGGCGAGCTTTTACAAAGCTCTTTTCTAGATTTTTTTTTTAAATAGCTCATATGTTTTGTCATCATCAAAAAGGGGGAGCTTGGTGGCCTAAATGTTACAATTCCCGATTTTATGTTTGATGATAACAAGGCATATGAAGTTATTGGTACTAATCGAGTTCAAGAATGTATTTCAGGGTTCAAAAAGATTTAACAGGGTTCAAAAAGATCTAACAGGTGTCTTTTTCTAAAGGAAGGTGTTAATGGCTCAAGGGTACTCAAGAACGGAATCATACCTCAAAGCACTCAGCGTCGCTCAAAACATCACTATCAGAGAAGCGCGCTTGAAGATTCTTATAGTCGATTAAAATCTTGTAAGAACTAGTTTGTTAAAAAGTAGAATATAGATTTGAGGCTCAAAGATATACACACACAAAAGTGCACGTTTTCAAAAGTATGATTTTGACATGTTTGGTTTTGATACTTATTCCACATTTTCTTAAAAATCTATCTCAGTTTAGAACTTGTATCCCATGGCTATACATGTCTTCTCTCTTTAAAAATTCAAACAAAAATAATTTTAAAATTTTCTTTATCTTCAAAAAAATACCTTGACCCAGTTTTTGGCCTAGGTCGGTCGACCAGGCGGTCGACCGTACCTATTATAGGCCAGAATGATCGACCGTACAGTCGACCGAATCTCTGGCAATTAGAGTGTGCATGTTGTGCATATTTCGGTCGACCGGTCCCTTATTACGGTCGACCGGTCGGTCGACCGACTGTAACTAGTTTGGTTCGGTTAAACACGACCGACCGACCGGTCGACGGAGACCCAATGGTCAAATTTTTTGAATGGTCGGTCGACTGACAGACTACCAGATAGGCAGTAATGGCCAGTTCTTTTTAAATCTATTTTTAAACATATTTCTTTTAAAACGTGGAAAGTTAAATTTCTAGGGTCAATTTCTTCCTTTTTAGACCTGGTAAAACTACTCAAAGTATCTTTCTAAAACCTATATAAGGATCATTGGGATTGAATATTTTAAAAAAAACAAATTCTATTGAAAATCTAGTTTTTGCTTTCCAGAGAAAAAGTTTCAAAGTTTTTTTTGTGTTCTTATTTTCAAAGTTTTAATGAATTTTTCTGCTCTTAAAATCTCTCTTTTCTGATTTTCACTCTCACTTACATCCTTGAGCTTCAAGTTTACATTTTACTCTATAGGTTTTTGTAAGAGAGTTGCAAAGAGAGTGTTTGTGATCTCTTGATCACTAAGAGCTTGTTATCTCAATTGGCTTTGTGATGCCCTGGTGTAGAGGATTGAGTTGGGGAGTTGTGTACTCCGAGTGGCTGTAATTCCTTGTTATAAGGTCCCTTTGTGGAGGATCCAATAGTAGATAGTGAAATCTTTCACGGTGGTGAAGGCGAGGACGTAGAGTGGTGGCTCGAACCGCGGAACAAATCTTTTTATTTGTGATTGCCTTATTGTCTCTATCTACTTGTTTATCTTTCATTTATTTTTGTCGATCAACACTCATCTCAACAAGATAGCAATTGAGCACCTCAACTTTTATCTAAAGGAATCACGAGGAGAAGTTCAGAGCCCTTCACGGGAAATCCGGCTTCAAGTCTTGTTTTGAGTGATCGATTGCATCATTCATCTTAAATTGGTTAGGATTTTTATTTGATTAGCTATACACCCATTCGCCCCCTCTAGGTATATTTCAGTTGGCTGTTGTGTCTATCGGAGGTCTGGTTGTACTGTCGTAAGTATTATTTACCAGGTCTAGTGCATGTCATCTATCAAATAGCGGCTGAGACAGTTCTCCTCTTCAGAGCTACTGAAAGGAGTTGCTAGTGCGTGTCATCTACTGCGAGAGACATTGTAAGACTTGCCTTTAGCTTTGGACTTGCTTGAGTTCTATTGCTTTAGCCGTTGATGGGATAAGACCCATGGTTTTTGGAAGTAGAGTTGACTACCTCCATACTCCCTTTCAGGATAGGGGTTAGGCAGTGGTCCTTTTATATTCTAACTTCAGAGTCAAAACAGCCGCTTCAATCAGCGCTTGAATTTGTCCTTAAGGACATTACACCTGCAAGAAGGATGATGAACCATCCTATAGAAACAAAAAATAGTTGGGATCATTCGTTCATCCCACTTCGTCTGGGCGTCTAGCCTTTGGCAACTTAAGCTTATTGAGCAAGGAAGATTGTCACCACATGTTCATCCTTGAAGGAGTATTGTCTCTGATACTCATTGTTCTGTTGGAGTTACCCTTCTTTGATCGAGTTTCTCCATGTACTTCCAAAACTGATCTATCGAAAGATTCAGCCGTGTCATACCTTTTGGTGTTGATTCCCCACCTACTTTAGGGATCTCAAACTTTTTAACTGATTTCTCAGCTATCTCAGCTTGTTCAACAAGCGCCTTCCAAGTGTGGGCTTTGATGACTCCCATGCGAACTTTCATTTTGTTGAGGAAGTCATGTTTACATGTCTTGAAGCAATATAGGCAAAGGTATGCCTGCAGGGCACATAAGAGAAAGGTTGCGGAACCTCTCTATGTAATTCCGTACAGATTCTCCTCCTTTCTAGACTGTTGAGAGGAGTTTGTCATGGTCACCTCGGTATCATCTTTGTAAAATTAGGAGAGGAACCGAGGTTTCAAGTCGAGCCATGTTTTGATGGAGTTCGCGGGGAGACTCCTGAACCAATCAAAGGCCACCCCCTTGAAGATGCCAAAGAACAGTCTGGCCATGATAGCATCATTACCTAAAACATTACCGATTTGCAATTAGAAGTAGTAATGTGCTGATTTGGCGAGATCTTGCCATCATACGAGTGCAACATTGGTGGCTTGAAACTTCGACGGATATGGGACTGAATCCTATTCCAAGGGGTAAAGACAGATTGCCCCTACTTTCTTCAGTTCATCCCCTTTGGGCCAGGTATGCAACCTAAGCTTGGATGCTTTTGATAACCTCAACATCGATTGAGGAGCTTTCTTTCGACTTCTCAGTCTTAGGAGGTTCATTGTTGTTGTTCTCCTCTTCATCATGATTGCTACCAGTTGTGTTGTCATTGTTCCAGTTAGTCAGATACTGAGCCCACATGTGTTGTATGTATCCAAGACTTCTTGCTGAACCTTGAAAGTCTGCTCTGTGCCTTCATGCGTGAAAGTACACCTAGAGGGGGGGTGAATAGGTGAAAGTGCTAATCTAGTGAACTTAATGCAAACTAAGTGTGCTAAATGCGGAAGCTAAACAATCTTACAAGAACACTTAGTACAATCCAACAAGTGTTGCCGAATTCCCCTTGCGAGGCTCTGACAAGCACCTCTTGATTCCCCTTGAATGGGTTGAGGTTGCTATATGAAGCTCTTGTTGGATGAGTATAAGTGTTGCACACACACAAGCAATCCAAGCATATACAATATATAACAAATATGAATAATATGCAAGGTGCAAATGCAAGCAAGTATGAATATGCTCAATCCCAAGCAAAAAATATGATGCAATGAATGAATGATGCTTGCACAAATATAAGAGAGTAGAGTTGAGAGTAATTGGATCAATCGCAAACACACAAATTTGTTTCGAGGTTCGAGCCCCTAGCTCTACTTCCCCGCCTACACCACCGTGTAGGATTTCTAATCCACTATAGGAGCCCCTAACTCCTCTCTCAACTTACAATGCCACCGAGGCAATACAACACACAATCCACCTCTACCGATGAGGGATACGGCCCGTAGCCAACACAACAAATGCCTCTCCTTAAGAGGCTCACAAACCAATCACCCGATCACCTCTACCGAAGAGGGATTCACAAATAAAAGGGTGTTTACAACAAGTGGTTCCAAAACCACAAACTCTCTTTTCTTTCTCTTTTCTTTCTTTTCCACAAAAACAAAGATCCTAATAGTTTAGGATAGAAGATAGCTCAAGTGTGGAAACTAGGTGTTTTGGAAAACAAGCAACAAAGAAAAACACTTGGGAAATTTCTTGTAAAGATAGAGAATGAATGCCAATACAAAAATCCCAAATTCCAATTTCTTTGATTTTTCCAAAACCCAAATCAATAAAGATGAGAAGTTAAAAGCACTAAAAACTCTTTTTAAAACTCTTTTAAACTCTGCTGAAAACCAGAAATTTTTCTCTTAAAAACCTTGGCCAAAATCCCAAATGAATAGGGTATCTATAGGCCAAACCAAACAGAAAACTAGCCGTTAGGCTGATGTGGCAATTTTGACAGCCAACGGTCGACCGGCCCGGTCGACCGGCAACGGTCGAAAATATGACCGTTGGGGCTTCGGTCGACTGCCAGTCGACCGACCAACAAGGAGGAAACACAGTTTCCTTCTATCGGTCGACCGACCCAGTCGACCGAAAAGATACAGAGAGCAGACTCTCTATATCGGTCGACTGTGGTCCGTGACCCGGTCGACCGACGGACATGCACAGCCTGTGCATATCCGGACACAGCAGCCGGTCGACTGTCCGGTCGACCGGTCTGCCTGAAATACAGTTTTTCTGGGCAGATTTTTGAGATAGAAAATTTGTAAAAAATCTTTTATCTTTTCTGAAAATTCCATAAAAATTGTTTTGTCATTTATATTGAAACATAAACCTGTGATAAAAATTTCAAGACAATATATCAACATATCAATTCATTTTTGTGTCTTGCAAATTTATCAAAAAAAAAAAATAAAACTTGTATTTTTATCAAACTAGATTTTTCCAAAACATGAATAGGAATGTCAAAATAAGTTTGTTGTCTAAGTTAGCATGTATGTATAACTAGAAAAATCTACTATACATATAAATCATGAAAACTTGTTTTGATCCAACTATTCATAAAATCACACATTAAAACATAAAACGTGTGTGTTTGTGCACTTGAGCATTATCAACTAAACTAAGCTTTACAAATGGATCTAAAACACACTAAACTAAACTAGGATACCTAAGTCTTCTCTTGATGATCTCCATCTTCAAGTAGACTTGCTCCCAAACGCGATCCACCGAGTGCAAAGGTATGATCTTTAAGCTTTGGCACCGGAATCACCATGATAAGCTTCCAAACACCTTGTTGAAGCTAATCACCAACACTAATATCCTGCTAATGATCTGAAACTTAGAAACACAAGAATATTAGTAAATATAACTACATGAGTTGATCATCATCAAAACTAGAGTGGAAGGCCATTGGGCCAACAATCTCCCCTTTTTGATGATGACAAAACTCATGGAGTTATATATGCATGGATTAAAGTTAAGCTTCAAAGAAGCTCCCCCTTAACTCATGCATAAAAAATATAAACAATATAAACATGTTATGGCTCTAGATACCATGAAGTAAGACAAACTCTAAGCTCTAGATACCAATAACATAAACAACACATTCTTAATAAAACTTATTAAAACAAATACATGCATATAAAAGCCAAATTCTTCTCCCCCTTTTTGTCAATCATCAATAAAGGGGTAAAATTATAAAAACAAATTATTCTCCCCCTTTTGTTCTAAATCAAGAACCAATAAAGGGTTTTAAACATCAAAACATTGATATCAATTTAAAAATATGTCAATGAAGTGCATCTAGATACCAATAGAAATTCAACATGGATCAATAAATCGTATGTGAGATAGACATTCATGAAGAGGAAGACGTTTAAGTTAGCTTCCCTACATATATGAATTACATGAAGAAAGGAAGACACGCCCTAATTCACATAACACAAAATACGTAATGCATAAAAAGAGATGTGAAGCTCTCCTTACACACGTGTATCTCATAAAGAAGAGTTGTCAAGCTCCTCAATATAGGATACACTCAACATGAATCTATACACATATAGGCAATGTAAGTCAAAACTATTGAAATTTCATAAAAACAAATTTTGGAATACCAATTAAAAATACTCAACATAAACATCTTGACATCATTAAGAGAAATATGTTCTTTTAAACACCTGATACCAATTTGAAAACTTTTGAGATCAATAATGTGAAAATATAGTTTCAATTTTAACATAAAGCAAGGGAGTGAGAGTCAAATCCCAATTGAAAAGACAACATCAAATTTTCTCCCCCTTTATGAAATACCAACTAAAATAATGCATAGTCTTGATACCAGTTTAAAGTAATCAATTTAAACACAATTGAAACTCAAGCACTAGCATAAACAAAAATATATGTATGAAAATTGATACCAATTGACATTGATATTCTTGAAAGAGTAAGCATACATATACAAAACTTATATGAGTATGCAAGAAGATCAAAATTGATACCAATTGAAAGAGTTCAATGATACCAATTGAAATAACAAGCATGGTATATCTCATATTACAAAGAAGAATTCGAACTAGTTAAAAATGGAAGTTTTGTAAACTAGTATGAAATCCTTCAAGCAAGGAATAAAACAAGATTATTTTCATAGAATGAAAAATCACATAATAATCATTCACTCTAATCAATAAAGCACAACTCATGAGAAACAAAACATGAGTAAGGTAGTAGTTACGAGTGTATAACTAACATGTGAAAATCAATTATGAAAAAAATATTTCATTAAGCTCTTTTAATTCCTTTAAACAATAATACTTATCTAAACAAAAGATCATAGAACTACTTAATCTTCAAGGCATATGTATGTCTAGTATAAACTAAGGTATACATACATATCCAAAATACAAACGAGTCCACAAAGTATATGCATGAAGGCACGTGGCTCAAAAAGGAATGTATATGTATAGGATTAGTTTGAACTAGATGGACATATACATGAAGTAAAACTTAAATATGAAAACACGAAAAACCAATTTTCATTAACTAATTTCATTTCAAGGTATATGTATAAATTGTCAACACAATAAGTATACATACATATCCTAAACACAATTGAGTCCATATATAAGGTTGCATGAAGGGCAAAAGACTCAAGGATTATACATGTATATCTTAATGTTTTGGCAAAATAAACATATACATGAAATAAAACTCTTATAAATCCAAAAATATGAATACAAGTCTAAAATGTATGGATCATCAAAACTAGACTATACTAGCACATCTAATGGGTACAAATATGCATTCAAGCTCAAACATATATAAAGATTAATTTGTTCCCATTATATGTACAATATACAACTAGTCTTAATGAAAACTAACATCTAAACATGTAATCAAGTCATGAAGCATTAAAACAAACATGAATACCATATTTTTAAATAAAACACATATAAGATTCATCAAAAATTATTTTATTTGAATTCTAAAAATACATAAACATGCAAATGGACATAACAAGTGCAAATGAACGAATCATCAAAACTTAGCTCATCCGTGTGCATATAGTGAATACAAGTGAGCATGAAGAACAAGCATATAAGAAAACAATTGTAGTTCACTATTTGTACAAGTATATGCAAGTTTTGATAAATCTACATTTAAACATGTTATCACCACATGAAACATTAAAACAATCATAAAAGAACATCATGATAAAACTAAAACATGATTACTATGTAAATTCATGTATTAGATTCATGATGTACATTATAGCTAAACAAACGTGAGAACACTAAATATGAATTCAAGTGAGCATAGTGTCTCAAATACTATACATGTATGTCAGGATCTAATAATCATGGAATTACACACTAATCCAAAGACATCAAAAATATGCTTAAACAATGAGCATGCTATAAATAATGAATCATAAAAGCATGTAAACAAATAATATGAGAGTTAGAGATTTATACCAAAACGATGAGGGCACTTCTCTAATTCTCCAAAATAAGGTGGTCCTCCCACCAACTCTTCCTTGAAAGAGATGCATCCAATATATTTCCTTTAAGTCCGGAACGCATCCACTCCAAGGTGTCATCCTCTCACGTCATGTGAGAGCCCACACCTACATCATAAACAAAAGGAGGGGTGGTCTTTGGTACCCACATCTTGTTGGGTCCATGGGGGTTAGTCCCTTCTCTAACCCAAACAAAATTCTTTGCTAAATTAGGAGTATGTAGTCTATCAAAGCAAAATTTAGCTAGATGGCCTTTTTTCGACCACAATGTGTACAAGTGTACACATGAGCATACGTGTGATGGTGTCCGTGAGGAGCATGTGTATGCCGTGGAGGGTGTGCATGCAATAAAAGATGGAACTTGTTTCTTTCGAAGCAAAGTTTCCAAGTGTATGGTTCATGGCACATTGGCTCATAGTGGAGCCCAAACAATATACCTTCTTCTTAAGCATGGATATATCATTGTTGATAGAAGAAGAGGTGTGGCATGCAATAGGTGAGTGTGTGATACTACCTAGCATGGCAAACATGAGGAAGACATATCATTTTTCAAAGACTTATTCTATTCAAACAAATTTCTAATTCTTTCGAAAATGAACTCAATTTCTCTTTTCAACGAATCATTTTCTTTAAAACAAATTCAACTTTTGAAGTTAACGTTTCATTTTTCTTCAAAAGAACATGGCAATCATTTTATTTTTCAAAAAGTTATTTTCTTTAAGT
>JAVJIF010032414.1:0-142651 GCA_038442645.1 Agave tequilana | reverse complement strand
TGTTGACACTTAAAAAAGACAAGATTCTTATTGGTCTAAACAATGTCTAAACTTGTTGACATTTACAAAAGACAAGTGACAGACAAGCTGAAGACCAGTTTTCACCCAACTCCAAGGGACAAGGAAGCGGTTTGGACTCCACTGATCCAGCAAGCAGAACAGTGAACCCGGATTGTTTCTAAACAGACCTCAGCAGGTCTAAAATGCTAGCATATAGCATTACATTAGCCCAAGGAGATAGCCTCGCTTGAGAGGCTAACATCATCCAGAGCATCGCCAGGAAGCTAACTGACAGCTTCGCCGAAAAGCCTCTTTTCGGACTTCGCCAGGAATTGCCTCTAGCTCCGCTATGAGCTTCAAAGCGGGCAGCTCCGCCATCAGCCTGCTATGGTCAACCTTTGACCAATCAAATCTCCTGATGAGATCAGATCCAAGCAAATCAAATCCAATCGGGATTCAAATATGGCAGGTGATTGCCACAATCTCTTGACTCTCTTGAAACGAGTAAGAGGATCAGGGAAAATCCTTCAACGATATGGAAAGGATCATAACAAATCGGAAAGATCAACCGACTTGCCATTTTCTAGCTCCGCGGAAGCTATTCTAGCCTCGCAGCAAGGCTACTTTCCAGATTCAAACAGATTCGGTTCAACCTGTTTCCATATCTTCAAGGGGACGATTATACCCTTGCTCTCCCTATAAATAACCCGCCAGGGGTACAGAGAGAAGAGACCACCAATCAAGAGAGATCGGATTGCAGAGGAAGGAGCCATCAATCGCCTTCTGATCACAAGGGCCGATCAATCAGCTTCTTCAACAGAGGCTTCTTCATAACGCACCGTGCGTTCTCGAATTCAGAGACCTTTTAGAGAATTGCTTTCTCTATCTAGGGTGTTGATGCCCTATCATCGTTCTTCTTCTCAAGGAATCTCCGGAACCAGGCGAGAAGGAATTCCTAATTGAAGGCGATTTTGAGAAGCAGCAAGAGGGTTCTACCAACTCTCTATTCTCTGATTCCCGGAACCAGGCGAGAAGGGAATCTCATCGCTCGCATCGTCAAAGGGACAAAGTGGTCGCGCGCTGACCAGACTCCTATCGGCACACTTCTCCAGAATCTCTGAGGAGATCTACTTGTAATCTTTTTAAGAATACTTGTAATTTAGCTCCTCAAACTTTTTTATTTGTAAGTTTTCCCCTTTTGCAAATTAATGGAAAACAAGATGGCGACTCCGCTGGGGATGTATTCTCCTCTGCTGAGAATCAAGTGTCGCAATGCGACGAACAGACCTTCGGGTCTATCTCTGAATTCAGAAAAGCCGGTGCAGCCAGATCTTCTCTGGCTAAATCTTCAAGTAAAGTCTCTGCGGAGACGGAAAAGGTTCTCTGCAAACCTGCCGCAGTTCTCTGGCGCAACAAGGAAACATGTCCGCAGCCCAGATCCTGCACTTTTGAGAACCTGGTTATCCAGATCGATCAAAGAAGATTTGAAGAAGTCCTCTCTGGGGGTGGCTTGATGCTTCGAGCACGGAAGCACGGGAAGGTCTTCATGACCAAGGTTTCAAATCAGAAACCAGAGGCAGAATTTTGCCAACACCCCGCAGCCCCGCTTGTGGCTATTCAGGTTCCTTGCGAACCTATGCATCCTCTGCCAAAACGGATATGGAGGCCTAAACAGAGGTCCTCTGCTGAAGCTTCAGGCGTAGCCACGCCAAATCCGCGCCTCTCTTATGAAGAAAAAGGCAAGATGCCCGCCTGCGCCAACAATGCTGCCAACCATAAAGTCAAGACGGCGATTATCCCGTCACCTAGAACAGCAATGCCTACTGCTAGCCCTGTCCTCACAAGCAAGGCTGTTGTACCTCGGCGTACTCATCGGGTTTACAGCCGCGAGGCTAAAACCAGAGCACTATACGGTGCTAATCCTTTCCGCAGGAATAAGGGGAACGATGCGTTGTCCCATATACCAGATTGTTCAGGCCCCTACAGGGCCGACCTGCGAGAATTCTTGGCGAACAAGCGGAGATTGAAGCATTTCCAGGCTACTTCCTCCTGTCTTCGACGATGTGAATGCCAGTTGGTGATGGTCCATTCTATGCAGTGTCGGTTACGACCGACCCTCGCCACTGCTCCATACCGGCGATCAGTCTTTGATCGACTGTCTGCGCGCGTCCCGATGAGGCATCCCAAAAGGAGCGGGCCACCGGATCCAGCCTCTGCATCCGTCAACATGACCGGAAGGGGGCGAGAGCTGCGCGGAAGAAGTCAAGCCTCTGACGACACCCCTTTCGGCTCCCCAGATCCAGATTATAGCCCGGGCTTAGGTGAAGTCTTGGTGCGCGAAGAAGGTGTTTTCCGAAACACCAGATCCAGGGTGGCGATACCCTATAATTATGAGCAGCCTTCCTCCTCGACGGTCCCAACCGTGCCACAACTCAGGCGGTCACCCCAATCATCCGATGGAGAAGATGAAAACAGCGGGTATGCCTCTTCAGCAACAGTCAGTTCGGTGCGAACGGACAAAGCATCGGTCAATATGGCCGAGAACGCCAATGACGACCTTCGTCGGCGTTTGGAAGCTCAGGAGCAGACCTCTAGAACTCAGCAAGAGGCCCTGGACAATATTCAACAGATGCTCGCTCAGCTCCTCAGCAACCGGAATGATGACACCGGGAGCAATCATGACGAGGAGGGACACCTCAGCAATGATCCGCCCAAGACGGAGAAATCTAAGGGAGGCACTTCCCTGGATGCCGAAGTCCTTAAAGGCCTTCAAGCTCAAATCGCATCCCTAGCTCAGAGGGATGAATTAAAGAAGGTAGGGGCAGTCCGTCCTTATCCGCTGGAGTGGGATTCGGTGCCATATCCGCCAAAGTTCAAACCACCAACGTTGCATACGTATGATGGTAAGAGCTCACCCAATCAGCACATCTACTATTTCCGGTCCCAGACCGGTAATGTTCTAAACAACGACGCCATCATGGCTAGGTTGTTCATCGGCACCTTGAAAGGGGTGGCATTCGACTGGTTCCGAAGCCTTCCTCAGGACTCTATCAATTCCTGGATCGACCTGGAAACTCGGTTCCTCTCTCGCTTCTATGAGGATGATACCGAAGTGACCATGGACAAGCTCCTTTCCACTGTACAGAGGAAAGGCGAATCTGTCCGTGAATACATTGAGCGATTCAGAAATCTATCTCTGATGTGCCCGGCAGGGATGCCATTACCCATGCTCTTACAGACATGCAGGCACAACTTCTTGGATCAAGTAGAAGTCCGCATGGGGGCTGTCAAAGCCCATACTTGGAAGGAATTGGTCGAACAAGCTGAGATAGCCGAGAAATCGGCTAAGAAGTTCGAGCCATCCGCCCCTAGGAGCAAATGGGGCGCGAACAACAAAGGGCGTAGCGATCTCCCGCAGTCTTCCCAAGCTAAAGGGAAGGAGATTATGTCCGTCGAGCTGACCGGGGACATGCAGTCAAAGGCCAAGAAGGGCGGCGTCAACAGCCAAGAGCCCAAGTTTCCTCCGAAGCAGTACTCCTTCAGAGATGACCAGGTGGTCACGATATTCCATCTGCTCCACAAAGGGAACAAAATGAAGTTACCGGATGCTCGGCGTCCCAATGAGATAGGGCGTACAAACGACCCTAAATACTGCCTCTACCACAGGATGATCCACCATCCTACTGACAAGTGCTATGTTCTCAAGGATAGAATTCAAGCTTTGGTCGACGCCGGAGTCCTCACATTGAAGACGGAACAGAAGAAAGTCACTGCCAACATGGTGACTCTTGAGTTCGGCACTGCCCAGAAGGTCACAGTTCCTGACGGGACCTATCCAGCCCCCACACCGCGGTTGGAAGTCAGGCATCCTCCAGCCATGACTCAATACAACAAGGGTCTCGTCCCTTTGACATTGGAGACAGGGGAAGTTATGTGGATACACCCTGACCTCATCCAAGACGTACAGCAGACGTCGAAGGACTCCAGCAAAAAGGGCAAGTCCTGCAATGTCATCTCTGTCCTGCCAGACGATGGTAATCTTACTTCGGCTTCCCTCAGCGATTCTGAAGAAGAAAAGCATGCCTGTACGGCGCAGGCAGATGCGCCTCAACAGACGGGCACCCGGTCTGGAAAGTCATATCAAAGGCAGTATGACAAGCCTACTGACGAGATACAGCAACAAACGGCGTCAGTACCAATGCCGACATCCACTCCAATTCCAGCCAAGGGAAAGAAAAACCTAAGGAGGTGCGATTCGACCACGTGCTGAAGAAACCGCCAAGCCAAGGGCTAGCCACGCCCTTTCGCTTTGATATATTGGCCCATTTAGCCAATATCCCGGCTCGTATCACAATACACGAGCTCCTTCGTCTCTCTAAAGAGACAAGAGAGGCACTCAGAGATGCGCTAGCCAACTCAGAGTCCTTTCTGACATGCATGCCTGAGATCCCTGGTGATGAGATGCGGCCTTCCTGCTCAGAGTGCCATCACGCACAGTCAAAGGTACCTGCCATTACCTTCACGGCGGAAGATATGCTTCTCAAAGACAACAAGCATGATCGACCTCTGTACTATACCGGATATATCGGTTCAACCTGTATTGAAAGGATACAAGTCGATCCGGGGTCTGCGCTCAGCATCATCCCCAAAAGGCTCCTCTACTTCCTCGGCATACCACTGTACAGGTTGTCTGCGACCACCACTACAATATACGGTTTTAACGCCGGGAGCAGCCATCCGCTTGGAAAGATTCGGCTTCGCTGCAGAATCGGAAGCCTGAAGTCAGAAGTGACATGCTATGTCATTGACGCGGACACATCATACAACCTGCTACTGGGACGACCATGGATCCATGCCAACTGGATCGTTCCATCCACTCTCCATCAGTGCTTCAAGTATGTTGAGGATGATGCGACAGTACGAACTGTCTTCGCTGAGAAGCAGCCCTTCAAGGGGGTGGAAAACTATTTCACAGATGCTCTCCTATATCAAGAGGCTAGTGGAACGCCGGGAGAACCATTGCCAGACAGTGATGAAAGTGGCAATGAGGCGGATTCGGAATCCGAAATGGGCACGCCAGTCATTTTGATTGGCGAGCCAATAGTAGCATGCTTTAATGATCCCCGATGTAAGATCCCTCCTGAAGAGGAAGGCGAGTGGATAATTAATGATAATATTTCTTTTGATTATCCTGCGAGCATCGAGTCGATTAAATCCATCATGGATGGCTCTCTGCACATGCCCGTACATGAGCCAAGTTCGGCTACTACATCTGTGGAGGTTATAGAAGGGGCCACGCTGGTGATCCCTCCGTCCAAACAAGGTCAGTTGCCGATAATCTTCGGTAGAACCCAGCCACGGGGACCTGCACCTACAGATTCAAGCTCGGACTCAGAAGCCCCACAGTTCTTCCATTATGCGCAACCGGCACACCATATTATGGAGAAGATGGGATATGACTTGAAGCAGGCAGGCGGCCTGAACTTCGGAAAGGGAAGACGCGGTCTGATGCGTAATGCTGTCCCGAAAGGGAAACCTGCAAATTACTATGATAGTACACGCAGGGGGTTGGGTTATGTTACACCCACATCATCAGTAACGGTTCAAGTCAAAGACGACGAGCCAATTCCATCACAGTCAGACTCATCTGCCGAATGGGACTCTGACATCAGCATAGGAGGAATGTTCAACGGCCTCACTGTGAATATGACCTCGGGCAGTCAATTGGGACCTGCGGAAGCTGCTGATGAGGAATCTTGGGCCCAGCAATTAAGCCTCCAATGGGAAAAGCGGTTCGAGCTGCGCGAGCCACCTACCGAAGACAAGGTGATCCAAGTCAACTTGGGCAGTCAAGATCACCCCAAGCCTATTTTCATAAGTGAAAGCTTATCACTTATCGAAAAGGAAGAATTGATAATGCTCGTAAAAGAGTATATAGATGTCTTCGCCTGGAGCTATGAAGACATGCCTGGACTCGATCCACAGGTCGCTATGCACCGTCTAAACATCAAGCCCGACGTTAAGCCAGTCAAGCAACAACAACGTCGGTTCCGCCCAAACATCATGGAGGCTATTGAAGCCGAAGTTCATAAGCTCATTGCTTGTGGCTTCATCCGGGAGGAACAACATCCAGACTGGGTGGCTAACGTAGTCCCCGTCCTCAAGAAGAATGGGAAAATACGGATCTGCATCGACTACCGTGACCTCAATACGGCCTGTCCCAAAGATGAATTCCCACTGCCCATCACTGATGTCATGATTGACAACACATGCGGGTTCGAGAGGATGTCTTTTATGGACGGCTTCTCAGGGTACAATCAGATCAAGATGTATCCCGACGATGAGAAGCATACTTCTTTCCGAACGCCTTTGGGGGTATACTGCTACACTGTAATGCCCTTCGGATTGAAGAACGCCGGAGCAACCTACCAGCGGGCAATGAGCATGATCTTCCGCGATCATCTCCGGAAGACGGTGGAGTGCTATGTTGACGACATTGCTGTCAAAAGTCGCCGCAAAGATGAACATCTTCGCGATCTGAGGACGATGTTCAATATAATGCGGGCTCATCAGTTGAAAATGAACCCGACAAAATCCTTTTTAGGAGTATCCAGCGGCAAATTCCTTGGGTTCATCATCACATCAAAAGGAATCCATCTAGACCCAGACAAAGTCAAAGCCATCCAGGACATGCATCCACCAACGAACCTCAAAGAGCTCAGAGGCTTACAAGGCAGGTTAGCCTATATCAGAAGATTCATAGCAAATCTATCGGGCCGTTGCCAACCATTTACCCGACTAATGAAGAAGGGTACTGCCTTCATATGGGATCGAGCTTGTCAAGAAGCTTATGAAGACATTAAGAGGTATCTCACAAAACCTCCAGTCTTGGTGGCCCCTACATCAGGGAAACCATTCTTGCTTTATGTGAAAGCCCTGGATTATTCCCTCGGCGCCCTCCTCGCTCAGAAGGACGACAATGGCCATGAGCAGGCCATTTACTATCTGAGTAGAACTCTCATAGGAGCGGAATCTCGGTACAATCCTATTGAGAAAGAGTGTTTAGCTCTCGTCTTCGCTGTCCAGAAGACACGACATTATTTGGTTGGCCAAACCATACATGTCATCTCCAGGGTAAACCCTTTACGTCTTCTCATGACGAAGCCAGGGTCGTTGAACTCAAGGTTGGCTAAATGGGCACTGCTATTGTCCCAATACGACATAACCTTTACCCCTCAAAAGGCGGTTAAAGGTCAAGCCCTTGCAGAGTTCTTGGCTGCGCATCCAGTCCCGGAACATTCAAAGCTTCACGAAGACATCCCTGATGAGGTCTTCGAATCTAATGCAACCTCAGTAGAGGAAGTATGGCAGATGTTCTTCGACGGAGCATCGCGGATGGGCCCCAAAGGAAAGATTATTGCCGGAGTGGGGGTTGTGTTCATCTCCCCACAGGATCATATCCTTCCCAGAGCGTTCTCCTTGACAGAGTCATGCTCTAATAATGTAGCGGAATACAATGCTCTGCTCATTGGTCTCCAGCTCGCCCACGGAATGGGGGTACGCTATCTTGAAACTTATGGCGATTCAAAACTGATCATTAGCCAGGTAAAAGGTGAATATGAAGTCCGCCATGAGGACTTGGTGCCTTACTATCATACAGCCATCGAACTGGCTAGCCTATTTGAAGGCTTCTACATCGGGCATGTGTCTCGATCTCAGAATACCAAGGCGGATGCTCTCGCTGCACTAGCGACGACGCTAGCCTTACCGGCCGACACAGAGTATCACCTCACAGTCGCAACCCGGCATCTCGTATGCTCCAAGCATATGCTAAGGATCCAAGAAGTCCATAATACCTCCGTGAATCTTGAGCCGAGGGATTGGCGCTTCCCCCTCATTGACTATGCTCTGCACGATCTGCTCCCGGATGATCCCAAAGAAGCGGCGTCCATCAGACGAAGGTCGCCCCGCTTCTACTATGATCCCATTTTGAAGACACTTTACCGTCGCTCCTATGATGGTATCCTCCTCCGTTGCCTTTCCCATTCAGAGGCACAGGAAGTGCTTAAAGAAGCACATGATGGCATTTGCGGAGCTCACCAGCCGGGTCCAAAGCTTAAAGACAGGCTGCACAGACTTGGGTACTACTGGCCGACCATGATAGCCGATGCCACCCAATATGCACGAAGGTGTAAGGCGTGCCAAGTCCATGCAGACTTCATACACCAACCTTCGGAATTGCTCCACCCTACTACTGCTTCATGGCCATTTGAAGCGTGGGGAATTGATGTCGTAGGGCCAATTAGCCCCTCTTCGGCAAGAGGTCACCGGTTTATCCTGGCAATAACCGATTACTTCTCAAAATGGGCAGAGGCCATACCATTGGCCGAAGTCAAAACCTCCCATCTGGTTAGCTTCATCAAACACCATGTCATCCATCGATTTGGTGTCCCCAGGCGGATCATCCATGACAATGGTCCCCAATTCATAAGCCAAGGATTCTATCGGTTCTGCGATAAATACCGAATTCAGAATATGGCTTCGACAGCTTACAATCCTGCCGCCAATGGTTTAGCAGAAGCATTCAACAAGACAATCATCAAGCTGCTCAAGAAGTTTGTCTCCTCGAACAAGCGAGATTGGGACGAAAAGCTCGGTGAATGCCTTTGGGCCTACCGGACTACGGTTCGGACACCGACAGGCAATACGCCTTTCTCCCTGGTATATGGGTGCGAAGCGGTCATCCCATTGGAAATCCAGGTGCCATCATTACGGGTAGCCTTGACTACTAAGATGACATCAGAAGACAATGATCGCCTGCGTCTTCAAGAGCTCGAAGCCCTAGACGAGAAGCGGCTACAAGCTCAGCAACACATCGAGCTATATCAGGCTCGGATGTCAAAAGCCTTCAATAAAAAGGTCAAGCAGAGAATCTTCCATAAAGGAGACCTGGTCTTAGCCGTCAGACGACCGATGATTATGACGCACAAGACCAAAGGCAAATTTCAGCCTAAATGGGAAGGACCGTTTGTAATAGAGACAGTCTATTCAAACGGGGCATACCGCCTTATGAATGCAGGTGGCGACCTACTCATGATGCCGATCAATGGCAAATTCTTAAAGAAGTACTATCCTTAATCAAGGATCTTGCTCTCGATCAAGTTAACATTACACCTCTGATCGAGATCCGCGCGTCCGGAATGCGCACAAAGAGAGCCTCTCTCTTTCTCCAAGCATATCAAACCTGTTGGTAGCTGGGGGTTTGCTTAAAATCCCAGGGACCTGCTCCCATTTGATTCCCTCTCCAAAATCACCTACCAATTCTCATCCATAGAATGGTAGGATCACATATATTCCGCTGTTATGTTAACATTAAACCTATGACAGCAGCCCTCTCATTTCTCCTCGTGAGAACGAGATCTCCAAAGTCACTTACCAATTCTCATCCATAGAATGGTAGGACCACATATATCCCACTGTTATGTTAACATTAAACCTATGACAGTGGTTCCCTCGTGCAAACGAGACCTCTTCACCTATCATGAAGCTGGTGGCTTCTCAACCAGTTACGTCATTGCGACCTCTGAACTGGCAGATAGCCAAGTTTCATCTACCATTGAGCTTAGTGGCGTCTCAATTGGTTACGTCATTGCGACCTCTGAACCAGCAGACAGTTAAGTCTCAATCCCGAGCCCTGTTGACATTTACAAAAGACAGGTCTCGATACTCGTTGACATTTACAAAAGACGAGTATCACCTATCATGAAGCTTGGTGCTTCTCAACCAGTTACGTCATTGCGACCTCTGAACTGGCAGATAGCCAAGTTTCATCTACCATTGAGCTTAGTGGCGTCTCAATTGGTTACGTCATTGCGACCTCTGAACCAGCAGACAGCTAAGTCTCAATCCCGAGCCCTGTTGACATTTACAAAAGACAGGTCTCGATACTCGTTGACATTTACAAAAGACGAGTATCACCTATCATGAAGCTTGGTGGCTTCTCAACCAGTTACGTCATTGCGACCTCTGAACTGGCAGATAGCCAAGTTTCATCTACCATTGAGCCTAGTGGCGTCTCAATTGGTTACGTCATTGCGACCTCTGAACCAGCAGACAGCTAAGTCTCAATCCCGAGCCCTGTTGACATTTACAAAAGACAGGTCTCGATACTCGTTGACATTTACAAAAGACGAGTATCACCTATCATGAAGCTTGGTGGCTTCTCAACCAGTTACGTCATTGCGACCTCTGAACTGGCAGATAGCCAAGTTTCATCTACCATTGAGCTTAGTGGCGTCTCAATTGGTTACGTCATTGCGACCTCTGAACCAGCAGACAGCTAAGTCTCAATCCCGAGCCCTGTTGACATTTACAAAAGACAGGTCTCGATACTCGTTGACATTTACAAAAGACGAGTATCACTTATCATGAAGCTTGGTGGCTTCTCAACCAGTTACGTCATTGCGACCTCTGAACTGGCAGATAGCCAAGTTTCATCTACCATTGAGCTTAGTGGCGTCTCAATTGGTTACGTCATTGCGACCTCTGAACCAGCTAACAGCTAAGTCTCAATCCCGAGCCCTGTTGACATTTACAAAAGACAGGTCTCGATACTCGTTGACATTTACAAAAGACGAGTATCACCTATTGATTGAAGCTTGGTGGCTTCTCAACTAGTTACGTCATTGCGACCTCTGAACTGGCAGATAGCCAAGTTTCATCTACCATTGAGCCTAGTGGCGTCTCAAATTGGTTATGTCATTGCGACCCCTGAACCAGCTGACAGCTAGTCTCAATCTCGATGCTTGCTGACATTTACAAAAGGCAAGTATCTCCCTTCCTTTCAAGCCCCGCAAAGGGCTAACCTCGAGACTGGCAACATCTCAATTGGTTATGTCATTGCGACCTCTGACCAACAGACAGTCATGTCTCATTATCCAAACAGCAGACGACAAAAGAAAAATTTTCTATTAAATCCAAAAGGATGGGATCATGGAGGAGCCTATAGGCGTACATGATAAGATCGGATCCGATCTCCGAGCGAAGCTAGCCGCGTCTCCTGTCATCTTCAGCCTGGGCCAGCGCCTGTGATCTTAGCTCCGCCTCATCGAAGTCCACCGCCTGAGCCAGACGAGCCTCGGTCTCCGCCAAAGTCGCCCTCTGTGATGACTTCCGCTCCGCCAGTTCCTCACTTCGAGCCCTGAGCTGCTTAAGCCGCGTAGACTCTTCACGACGCATCTGTGTAGCCTTCGACAAGAGGAGATTTGCCTTTCGGATCATCTCTTCAGCCCTCTTGATCTTATCTTCAGCGTCAAGAAGAGCACTGTTGGAAGCATCAATTGCACTCCCACCTCTGCTTCCTCTGCCTCCAAGGCCCTCAAGTCAGAGGAGATAGCCTCAACAGCCTCTTGAGCAGCGAGCTGAGCCTCACGCTTCTGGGCGACAAGACGGGCCAGCCGTTCATCAGCCAAAGACGCTGCGTCGGAATGATGGAAATGGCGCCATTCCTCCACGTCCTTCTCAAGGTCGTCCACCAGGAGTTCTAGAGCAGCAGCTTGATGGTACCCCTCAAAGTCCCGTATACACTCAATGCCACGGGAGAGGACCATCTTCAGCTTCGAAAATGGCACAGGCGAGCCCTTCAAGACTAGACCGATAGTCTGCTCCAACTGTTTAGAAGCTGTCGACCAGATTACCGATAAAGTCATTCTCAGCTTCATCAACCCTTGAGACAACCTCGGAGCAATCTACCAACCTAGTCGACACCGCCACAGAAGAAGAAGCGGGAACATCGACAGCAGCAGGGCAAGCCAAAGGTGACCTCGGCGGAGTCCTCAGCGACACCAGCACGCCAGCCACCGCGGAGGTAGGACTGGCAACCACCTCCTGAGCAGCAGGCTCAACTACCAGCGTCGGGGAGGTAGGGCTCACAATCACCCTCAGTGCGTATTCGCAAAACAGTCTGCACCTCACACGTTGATGTGACCGGAAGTGAGGGTACCTCCGGGACTGCCGCCTCTTCAACCTCAGCGCCTTCTGCTGATTTGGGTTGATAAAAAGGCAGGTCGCCATACAGCGCGTCTAACACAGCAGCGTCTGCCCCGGTCGAAGCGCTCATATCACCCTTTGACCCTCCAGAAAAACCCTCGCTTCTTGCCAAGCTGATGCACCTTGGGGACGAATACGCTGCAACAAAACCAGGTCAAAAAGGAGATGCAACAAAACCAAGGTCAAAGATACATTTGATATTACATCAAAGTTGTGTTTCATACAACACACCTAGTTGCCTAGCAAGGCCATTTGCATAAAAGGCATACAAGCGATTTTATCTGCTTCTAGACCAGATCAACTGGACACGAAAGGCCTTCCTCCTGCACAAGGCTGTAACCAGTTCTGCCACCGGGACACGGTCATTTTTCTCCACAAAATGGCGGATATTACCAGGCATTTGTTGAAGCCTGCCAATAAAAGCTTATCGCCGCCACACGTCAGATCACCTATAATGGAACTAGTTTTGATACCACGGATCTGACGGGTGTGAAGCCCACTCCCCTGAAGTGGATCGCCCCCAAAGGCCACCAAAGTTGAAAGTCGGCAATGGTACCGGCGATCCCACAGGCGACGCCCATTATCTTGAAGCGGATCACCTCCGATAAAGGCGCGGCCAGCCTCACCTCAGATCGAATCATCTCGGACAAGAGGCTGCCAACAGCCCCTGGGACGCGCATTCGCTGCCCGAATTGTTCCTCCTGCTTAAAAGTAAAGCTTCAACCGGGAAGCATAAGGCAATTTTATGGCTTCTTCATCAAGTCACCAGACTGGCAAGCATAGCTCGCTGCAAGGCAAATTGAAGCAAGTTAGCAGTTAAGCACAGAAAGAGCTGCAAAAACATTAAGTCAGATTCTTCAGCGGCAAAGCAATCCGACTTTAGCAGAGGACAAGCTCCACCTGCACAGCAACCATGGGCTGGCTCAGCAAACGCCAAGTCCTAGCCTCGCCTATACGGCAAAGTCAGACTGATCTTGTGAGAAACAGTCTCACCTCACCAATATGGCAAGACTGGCTCAACTATTGAAGAAGCAAGTCCAAGTCCTGCCTGCGCAGCGGACTTAACAAGTAATGGTCTTTCTGATCAAATCAAGATGATGGTTTCGCAGAAAGCCGTGATGAGATCTTTCTCTGCAGCAGCCAATTGCAAGATGAAGAATAAGGGAAGCTAATCCCTGAAGCGAGCTGTCAAAGCTAAATCAAGGGAGATGAGTTCCCTAAAAGCGGTGAAGTCTTTGAATGATCAAGACTTACTGGTCCTTGGCCGGTTAGACAACCAGAGTGGGCTTTCCCACTAATTCAGAGATCTGAGTATCTCTTTCAACCAAGAGAAGGGAAGAAGAAAGGCAAGGCACTTCTCTTCAGAGAACCTCAAGTGTCCTATTTATAGGCCCCATGGCCTGAGCGCAACCACCTCAAGCATGGAAGCACGAGCGCACTTAAGGCATTGATTGCGCCTTGATAACATGGACGGTTCCCATTGGAACCGTACAAGGGAAGAAAACGTCTCCCTCATAAAAAGGCATTTATGGCGCCTTGAAGAAAGGGAGTATCCTCCCTTGGAAACGTGCAAATCAGAGAACATCTCTCTCGATCAGCGCGGAAGAAGGAATGATCCTCCTCGTAACCGCCCCATGGCAGTTGGCCTTGAAAAAGCAACAGGAGTTCCAAGCGAACTTATTTCTTGAAAGCCCAGATGCGAAGCTACCCCGACGCGAAGCGACTCGCGAACCAGTGCAATTCTTCGGCGGATCCATCCCAAAGCAGGATTGAAGGCGAAGCTGAACTCAACCATCATGGAGATGTTCATACTCCACACCACCATCACAGCAGTTCAAAGTGTTTCGGAGTCTGAGCCATTGCAGACTCTCGAAAACTTTGAAGGGGTCTTGTTGACACTTAAAAAGACAAGATTCTTATTGGTCTAAACAATGTCTAAACTTGTTGACATTTACAAAAACAAGTGACAGACAGCTGAAGACCAGTTTTCACCCAACTCCAAGGGACAAGGAAGCGGTTTGGACTCCACTGATCCAGCAAGCAGAACAGTGAACCCGGATTGTTTCTAAACAGACCTCAGCAGGTCTAAAATGCTAGCATTTAGCATTACATTAGCCCAAGGAGATAGCCTCGCTTGAGAGGCTAACATCATCCAGAGCATCGCCAGGAAGCTAACTGACAGCTTCGCCGAAAAGCCTCTTTTCGGACTTCGCCAGGAATTGCCTCTAGCTCCGCTATGAGCTTCAAAGCGGGCAGCTCCGCCATCAGCCTGCTATGGTCAACCTTTGACCAATCAAATCTCCTGATGAGATCAGATCCAAGCAAATCAAATCCAATCGGGATTCAAATATGGCAGGTGATTGCCACAATCTCTTGACTCTCTTGAAACGAGTAAGAGGATCAGGGAAAATCCTTCAACGATATGGAAAGGATCATAACAAATCGGAAAGATCAACCGACTTGCCATTTTCTAGCTCCGCGGAAGCTATTCTAGCCTCGCAGCAAGGCTACTTTCCAGATTCAAACAGATTCGGTTCACCTGTTTCCATATCTTCAAGGGGACGATTATACCCTTGCTCTCCCTATAAATAACCCGCCAGGGGTACAGAGAGAAGAGACCACCAATCAAGAGAGATCGGATTGCAGAGAAGGAGCCATCAATCGCCTTCTGATCACAAGGGCCCGATCAATCAGCTTCTTCAACAGAGGCTTCTTCATAACGCACCGTGCGTTCTCGAATTCAGAGACCTTTTAGAGAATTACTTTCTCTATCTAGGGTGTGATTTGCCTATCATCGTTCTTCTTCTCAAGGAATCTCCGGAACCAGGCGAGAAGGAATTCCTAATTGAAGGCGATTTTGAGAAGCAGCAAGAGGGTTCTACCAACTCTCTATCTCTGATTCCGGAACCAGGCGAGAAGGGAATCTCATCGCTCGCATCGTCAAAGGGACAAAGTGGTCGCGCGCTGACCAGACTCTATCGGCACACTTCTCCAGAATCTCTGAGGAGATCTACTTGTAATCTTTTTAAGAATACTTGTAATTTAGCTCCTCAAAACTTTTTTATTTGTAAGTTTTCCCTTTTGCAAATTAATGGAAAACAATAGAGCCAACCAACACAACCATCGACAAAAGACATTGGCTCCCCCTCCCTTAGGGGCAACGAACGAAGCCTGAGTATCATCCATGTACGAGAGCTAGATTCTGTAAGTACACCTAGAGGTGGGGTGAATAGGTGTACCGCTAATCTAATGAACTAAATGCGGAAATTAAATCTAATTTGCAACTACACTTTGTGCAACCAACGAGTGTAGCCGAATTCCCGTGAAGTCTCTGGACTAACTCCTCTTGATTCCTCTGAATAAGAACTGAGGCGCTATATGAAGCACTCGTGGTTAAGCACAAATGAGGCACACAAGCAAACACAACCAAGCATATAGGAATAAGCAACATGTATCAATGCAAGGCACAACACAAGCATATAAGATATGACAATATGGATGATGCAATGCACAAAGGTAAATAAATAGAGAGTTAAGAGTCAATTGATCAAACGCTAACAACAAGATGTGTTTCGAGGTTCGAGCACCGAACTCTACGTCCCCGCCTTCACCGAGAAAGATTTCCAATCCACTAGGAGTACCGAACTCCTCTCTCAACCAATACAACCTCCACCGAGGCAATACAAACACCACCTCACACAAGAGGGGTAGGCCCTTAGCCAGACAACCATAATTCACCTCTACCAAAGAGGGATACAAATCCAATACCAACTCCACCTCACCAAGAGGGAGCAAACAACAATTCAAATCAACCTCTACCAAAGAGAGAGCAATCACCACTCCAAATCAACCTCTACCAAAGAGGGATACAACAAATAAAAGGAGGGTGCAACACTTAGTGGTTTCCACAACCACAAACAAATTTTCCCATAAATAAATGATCCTATAGAATAGGATAGGAGATATAGCTCAAGTGTGGAAAACCAAGAGTTTGAAAAAACAAAACTCAAAGAAAAATACTTGAAAAAACTCTTTGAAGATAATGAAAATGAAGAACAACACAAATCTCCCAAATTTCTATTTTCTTTGATATTTCTAATACCCTAAAACAATATAAAGATAGATTTTTGAAGCTCTAAAACACTTTTGAAATCATGTAAAAACACTTCAGAAAGTAGGAATTTTTTTTGTTAAAAACCTTGGCAAAAACCCTAAAGAGATGGGGTATATATAGCCCCCATCAAAAATTAGCCGTTGGGTATGTTTGTCAGCCCTGGCGGCTCGCAGTCGACCGGCCCGGTCGACCGCCAACGGTCAAAAATTTGACCGTTGAAGTCCTACGGTCGACCGCCCAAATCCAGAGAGCAAATGCTCTCGGGTCGGTCGACCGCTCGGTCGACTGTGCTTGCTTGCGGTCGACCGTCCGGTCGACACCGCCCCCACCCGAGAGTGGGGGACTTGCAGTCGGTCGACCGCGCGCGGTCGACCGGCTCAAGTACCTGGCCAACGTGCACAAGTTTGTGCACGTCGGTCGACCGTCCCGGTCGACCGCCAGAGCCTGACAGAAGGCATTCTGAGTCAGAAAAACTGGGTTTGAAATATTCTAAAAAATCCCATAAAACTTCTAAAATTTCAAAAAAAATAGTTTTAATACATTGAAATACAAACTTGTGTGAAAATTTTAAACAAAAATTTCAAACTTTTTGAACCATTTTTGTGTTATGAAAAAATTACCGAAAACCAAAAGCCGTATTTTTCCAAACTTGGATTTTTCAAATAGGAAATCCGATTTTTTCAAAACTCATTCAAATACAAAAAACATGATACTTAAATACTTTGAAGCATGTTGCATATGGACATAAGTCCAATATACATGAAACTTATATATATCCATGTTTTTGACTTTAATTCCGAAAATACGTTGTTTAAAACACAAACCTAAATACATGAATAGGTATGTCAAACTAAGTTTATTTAGGATATGAAGCTTGTACGTATATAGAACATATCTAATATACATTTAAACAAAGTGAACTTGTTTTGATCTTAACTATTCATGAAAACTAATATCGGTTAAACCAAAAACCGAAAACCATGTCCAAAACATAAAACGTGTGTGTGTGTTGTGAACTTGAGCATATCAACTATCTAGTCTTTACAAATGGATCTAAAGAAAACTATAAACTAGGTACCGAGGTCTTCTTGACGAACTCCGTCTTCAAGTCGACTCGATCCAAAACTCCGTGATCCACTGAGCTTGACTCCAATGAGTGCTATGTATGATCTTGTTGCTCGGGCTCTGGAATTACCATGTGAAAGGCTTCAAAAACTCCTTTGTTGAAGCAATCACTAACTAATATCTTGGTTAATGATCTGAAACTAAACATCACAAGATTATTAGTAAACATAACTACATGAGTTAATCATCATCAAAACTAGAGTGAAAAGCCTCTGGGCCAACAATCTCCCCCTTTTTGATGATGACAAAACTCATGGAGTTATATATGCATGATTAAGTTAAGCTTCAAAGAAGCTCCCCCTTAACTCATGCATGGCAATAAACAATAAATATATGCAAGAAATACTAAACATGAATATGCATCAATTATGCATAAAATAATGAGATGTTCAAAACATGTTCTTGATACCAAATTAAAAGGTAAAACTTTATTACTAATAACATACTTTTGATACCAAAGCAAAATATTTCTCCTTTTCATAAACATAAAACATGCATACAAAACATGCATATAATCTCAAATTCTTCTCCCCCTTTTTATCAATCATCAACAAAGGGTGAAAGAAAGCAAACAAAATGTTCTCCCCCTTTTTGTCTAAAACAAAAAATGTCAATAAGGGGTACAATCACATATGATACCAATTAAAAAAAATGTGTCAATGAAGTGCATATTGATACCAATTGAAAGTGAACATAAAAACATTTTAAGAAATGCCTATATCAATTGAAAGTAAACGAGGCATTGAAAAATAAGTCTCAATCAAACATTTTTATATCAAAATGAAAACATATACCAATTGATAGTAAAAAAGAAAATTGATACCAATGATAAGTAAACAAATAACACACCAATTGTAAGTAAACAATCTTGATACCAATTGTAAATATTTTTTATTTTGAACATATGATACAAAAATAAAATCAATATTCATTTTTTTTAAAATCTTTTTCATCATAAAGTAAGGGAGTGGAATACAAAGCCAATGGTAAACAAAATACCAATCGAAAGATAAAATACGAGTTTTCTCCCCCTTTATGAAAATACCAAATAAAATGATGCATAAGCTTGTGTTAGGATATCAATTAAAAACTAATCAATTGAAACATGATAGTCTTTGAAAAATTCAAGCTTTAGCATAATCAAAATTTGTGATATCCTGGAGCATAAATAAAACATATACATGTATGAAAAATTAGATACCAATCAAAATTGATACTATATACATATATAAAAATATATATGAGTATACAAGAAATGTCAATATTGATACCAATTGAAAGAATCCAATGATACCAATTGAAACAACAATAATATCAAGTGTATATCTCATATTTCCTACCACCCATTTCATGCCATGTTTTAAAATGATTTTCAATATTATATACAAGGCATGGTCGCCCATCCAACTGCCCGTAGAAGATAGGGTTTTCAAAAATAGGTTTGAAAATATTGTATGTTTGAAAAACTCTACCAAAACGAAATATACCGCAACAAGTTAAATAGAAAAACTTGTAAACTAGTGCGAAATCCTTCAAGAAAGGAATAAATTAAAATTATTTTTCATGAAACATGAAATTCACATGGTCACAAAACATTCAAAGTCCATAAAGCACATATCAAACTCATGAAAACAAGCATGAGTAAACAAGAAAGGTGAGTGTTCTAATAAAATGTGAAGAACATAATCATGAAAGGTAGGCAATAAGCTCAATATTCCTTAAAACATGAAAATCATCAAAACTATTTAATCTTCAAGGCATATGTATGTCTTATACAAACTAAAGTATACATACATATCCAAACACAACGAGTCCACAAACGTATATGCATGAAGGCATGTGGCTCAAAGGATGTATATACATAATCAATAGTTTGGACAAGATGGACATATACATGAGGTTAAACATAAACACATGAATATGAAAACATGGATAAAATAGGAATACAAGTTTAAAATGCATGAATCATCAAAACTAGATTATACTAGCACATCTAATGGGTACAAATGAGCGTTCAAGCACAAACATATAATGATATATTTGTGGCCCACTATATGTACAAGTATATATCCTAGTTTTAATGAAAACTAACATTTAAACAAGTAATCAAAATATGAAGCATAAAACAAGTCATAAATCAACATGATAAACATAAATATGATTATTATGTAAATTCACATGTTATTAGAGCTATGATAAACATGATAGCTAAACATATGTGAGAACACAAAAAAATAATGGTCCATATTAAGCATGGGTGTCTCAAAAGCTATACATGCATGTCAAGGGTCTAATATCATGATATTTCATATTAATCTATGAACATCAAAACATTCTATAAACAATGATATGAAAGCATGTAAATGAACGGGAGTTAGAGATCGATACCAAAACCGATGAAGGCGCCTCTCTAGTTCTCCAAACCAAGGTGGTCCTCTCACCAAACTTTCCTTGAAAGTGATGCATCCAAATAGTCATCATGAAGCTCGGAACGCATCCACCTTAAGGTACCGCAACTCTTACGACATGCGAGAGCCCACACCAACATCAAATACAATAGGGGTAGTCTTTGGTACCCACACTCATTTGAGTACATGGGGGTTAGTACCTTTTCTAACCCAAACAAATTTATTTGCTAAATTTACATCATATATCTTATCAAAGCAAAATTTAGCAAGGTGGCCCTTACGTCCACAATGTGTACAAGTGTACATATGAGCATACATCGTGTTATGGGTGTGTCCGTGAGAAGCATGTGTATGCTGTGGAGGGTGTACATGCATAGATGGAACTTATTTCTTTCGAAATAAAGATTTCAAATGTGTATGACTCTTAACACAATGGCTAAAAGTGGAGCCCAGACAATCAATATTCTTCTTTAGCATAGATATGTCATTTTCAATTGAAGAAGTGGAGCAAGCAATAGGTGTGCTGGGTGAAGCTACACTAGCAGGGCAAACATGTGAATCTATATCAATTTTAAAAGATTCATTTTTCTTTAAACAAGCTTCTAATTCTTGTGAAATCAAATTTATTTGTTTTTTAAAGAATTATTTTCTTTTAATACAAAATCAACTTTTGAAGACAAGTTTTCATTTTTCTCCAAAATTATTTCACAATCATTTTTATTTTTCAAAAATTCATTTTCTTTTAGGGCAAGTTCAAGTTTAGACTTTAATGAATCCCTCTCATTAGAAATCTCTACTTTCTCTTGCAAAACCAAATCAAGTCTTGAACATAAATCCTTGTTTTCTTTATTAAGTTCAAAACTCTTCTTTTTCAAAATGTTATATTTTTCTATCAATTTTTCACAAACTATAGAAAGTTCTTCATTTAAAGTGTTGGGATCAACATGCTCATTACTAGAAGAACTAGCATCATCACAATCTAATTGAGATTCTGAATATACCGCAAGGGAGTCATTCCCTTGGACCATGAAGCATTGTGACTCGGATTCTCCACTAGATTCATCCTCCGGTGGATTGGCAATTGAAGCTTGGAGGTTGTCAACTTGTTCCACACTGCAAAGGCAGAATCATAGTTAGAAACAAGCATAAGATATTCTTTATTTAGCGTGCTTCTAATAGCCTCAAGGGCTTGTGCATTGGTCCTTATATGATTGCGGTTACCAAGATAACATTTCTTGGTAGCGGCAAGAAAAACATGCAAGCCTAGGGTTTTAAATACATGCACATCCTAAGTTTCCATGTGTCAATGTTGGAAACATCAAACATGGGAGGTGACAAGCAATCCATGAGTGTGTGCAAACAATATACGTGCAAAATGCAAATGATAGATTAGCAAACCAATATCTCACTCCTAGGTGGTAAAACCAAATATCAGGAGCGTAGGCACTGATACTAATTGTAAGTACACCTAGAGGGGGGTGAATAGGTGTACCGCTAATCTAAAGAACTAAATACGAAAATTAAAACTAATTTGCAGCTACACTTAATGTGACCAACGAGTGTAGCCGAATTCCCCGTGAAGGGCTCTGGACTAACTCCTCTTGATTCCTCTGAATAAGAGTTGAGGCGCTATATGAAGCTCTCGTGGTTAAGCACAAGTGATGCACACAAGCAAACACAATCAAGCATATAGGAATAAGCAATATGTATCAATGCAAGGCACAACATAAGCATATAAGATATGACAATATGGATGATGCAATGAACAAATGTAAAGAGAGAGAGAGTTAAGAGTCAATCGATCAAACGCAAACAACAAGATGTGTTTCGAGATTCGAGCACCGAGCTCTACGTCCCCGCCTTCACTGAGAAGGATTTCCAATCCACTAGGAGTACCAAACTCCTCTCTCAACCAATACAACCTCCACCGAGGCAATACAAACACCACCTCACACAAGAGGGGTAGGCCCTTAGCCAGACAACCACAATCCACCTCTACCAAAGAGGGATACAAATCCAATACCAACCCCACCTCACCAAGAGGGAGCAAATCACAACCCAAATCAACCTCTACCAAAGAGGGATCAATCACCACTCCAAATCAACCTCTACCAAAGAGGTATACAACAAATAAAAGGAGGATACAACACTTAGTGGTTTCCATAACCACAAACAAATTTTCCCCCAAATAAATGATCCTATAGAATAATATAGGAGATATAGCTCAAGTGTGGAAAACCAGAGTTTGGAAAATATAAACTCAAAGAAAAATACTTGAGAAAACTCTTTGAAGATGATAGAAATGAAGAACAACACAAATCTCCCAAATTTCTATTTTCTTTAATTTTTCCAAAACCTAAAATAATATAAAGATAGATCTTTTGAAGCTCTAAAACACTTTTGAAATCTTGTAAAAACACTTCAGAAAGTAGGGATTTTTTTTTGTTAAAAACCTTGGCAAAAACCCTAAAGAGAAGGGGTATATATAGCCCCATCAAAAACTAGCCGTTGGGGCTGTTTGTCAGCCCTGGCGGCTGGCGGTCAACCAGCCGGTCGACCGCCAACGATCAAAATTTGACTGTTGGAGTCCTACGGTCGACTGTCTAGTCGACCGCCCAAATCTAGAGAGCAAATCTCTCTGGCCGGTCGACCGCTCGGTCGACCTGCCTTGCTTACGGTCGACCGTCCGGTCGACCGCCCCCACCCGAGAGTGGGGACTTGCAGTCGGTCGACCGCGCAGTCGACCGGCTCAAGTACCTAGCCAACGTGCATAAGTTTGTGCACGTCAGTCGACCGTCCCGGTCGACCGCCAGAGCCTGGCAGAAGGCATTCTGGGTCAGAAAAAACTGGGTTTGAAATATTCTAAAAAAATCCTATAAAACTTCTAAAATTTCACAAAAATAGTTTTATCATTATACATTGAAATACAAACTTGTGTGAAAAATTTCAACACAAATTTCAAACTTTTTGAACCATTTTTGTGTTATGGAAAAATTACCAAAAACCAAAACCCGTATTTTTCCAAACTTGGATTTTTCAAATAGGAAATCCGATTTTTCCAAAACTCATTCAAATACAAAAACATGATACTTAAACACTTTGAAGCATGTTGCATATGGACATAAGTCCAATATACATGAACTTATATATACCCATGTTTTTGACTTTAATTCCAAAAATACGTTTTGTTAAAACAAAAACCTAAATACATGAATAGGTATGTCAAACTATGTTTATTTAGGATACGAAGCTTGTATGTATATAGAACATATCTAATATACATTTAAACAAAGTAAACTTTTTTTGATCTTAACTATTCATGAAAACCAATATCGGTTAAACCAAAAACCGAAAACCAATATTCAAAACATAAAACGTGTGTGTGTTGTGAACTTGAGCATATCAACTATCTAGTCTTTACAAATGGATCTAAAACAAACTATAAACTAGGTACCGAGGTCTTCTTGACGAACTCCGTCTTCAAGTCGACTCGATCCAAAACTCCGTGATCCACCGAGCTTGACTCCAACGAGTGCTATGTATGATCTTGTTGCTCGGGCTCTGGAATCACATGTGAAAGGCTTCAAAAACTCCTTTGTTGAAGCAATCACCAACTAATATCTTGGTTAATGATCTGAAACTAAACATCACAAGATTATTAGTAAACATAACTACATGAGTTAATCATCATCAAAACTAGAGTGGAAAGCCTCTGGGCCAACAGATTCTTCATACGCTCACCAACATGAAAGAGCAAATGAAGGAACAATAAGCCCGATTAGACACGAGCAGGAGGTGCTAAAGCAGACCAATGCTCAACTCCAAGAATAGCTCACCACTCTCCAGAGAAGTCTGATTTGTGTTCAACCAGAGGACCAACCTAGTATTGGGGAGACTCAGAGCAATGAACCCCCCCTATCTGCAGTGGCCCATACTAATCTCCGCCTGCTCGAGGACCTCTATAACACCAAAACTGACTCACCTCTTTCTCTGGGAATAAGTTAGCATGATCATTCATGAAGGAGGATCGAGGACTTTCCCAATATCCAAAACCCGCGACGAACTGGTCAAGAGGAGAATCGAGGAGACAAAACTGTAGCTCGAGAGTAATCAGAAGCAGTCTGCCATCAAAATCTCCAGTTCTCATCTCTCCGAGTTGATTTTGGGGCATGAATTCCCAAGGAAATTCACCACCCCTAATTTTGACTACTATTCCGGAACCACTGACTCTGTCCAGCACATCAGGCATTTCCCGAACAAGATGGTTGTCTATTCCCGCAGCGAAGCTCTCATGTGCCTGACTTTCCCATCTAGTCTAAAGGGTGTGACTTCTGACTAGTTCTACTCCATGCTATCATATTTTATCTACAGCTTCGAGGAGATTGCAGAAATGTTCCTTACTCAATATGCTTCTCGACGGGAAATCAAGAAGAAAAACCACCATCTTGTTAAAGTGAGGCAGGGGGACAACCTCAAGTTATATATTGACTATTTTCAAAACCAACTGGCCAGAGTTCCCAGCTGCAGTGAGGAGGTCTCCGTACTCGCATTCATCAACGGGCTGTAGGCCACTTACCCCCCATACAAACATTTGTTAAAGCATGACGTCACCAAAATGAGTGAGGTCCTGTCTCGCACTCAACCTTTCATCAGTTGGAGGAGGCAACGAAGGGCTACCCAACTCTTCGGTCAAGCACGACAATGATGGTGAGAAATCGAAGTACCAATTTGAAGCTCCGACCAACGTCCATAATCTCAGCCGGGGGCAACCCGCCTATAAGAGACGTGCGCTCCTAGTTCTCTTACCAAATCTGATCCGAGCCTTCAAGATGAAAGAGTAATACAATCCACTGAAGCTCTCTATTAACGAGGTATTCCAAGCCATCAAGGTCAACCATAGGTCAAGCACCCAGATTCGACGCCACATGATCCTTCCCTTCCCAGGGTGAATGATTATTGCTTCCACCACAATATCAAGGGACACCAAATCGCCAAGAGTCGATCCCTCTTCAAATATCTTGAAGACCTGATCCACCATGGATTTCTTCAGGAATACATCCTCACCCCTGGAGCTGCGTCTGAAGCAGAAGGACGACCTACGGCTCCACCTCTGACTCCATAACAGCTCATGGTAATCAAATATAGGACGGTTGACTAAGCCAGTCCCGCCGATAAAAACATAAGAGTATTAATATTCCCTGTACCTTACATTCCATATTGAATAAAATTTTATTCCAATTTCTAACATCCTCCATAAGGTCTGCGAATGGTCTCCGGACCAGCCTTCTACCATCCTACAGGAGACAGAGGGATCCGAACCTACCCCTGAGGCAAGCCTTCCGTTATCCTACGAGATTCAAAGGAATCCAAATCCATCTTACGAGACGAGGCCCCTACTATCCAACATGATGTAGAGGGATCTGAACATACCCCAAGGTTGAGTCAGTTTGCTCCTTACATGATTGCAGATGAAGAAGATCAAGCTAACCGATTCCAATAAGGTCTAAGGCTGGACATCCACAGACACGTCATTACTCAGCAGCTAGTAATTTATTCTCAGGTCCTTAATGTTGCACGTAGCTAAGAGCATGTAATGGAAAAATGAGAATCAGAGATGCAATCTAAACCTCTGAAGCATCCTTTCGACCAGGATTCCCCACCCAAATCCAGTGGTGTATTACAGAGTCAGCGTCCATCCCCCTTTTCTTCACCAACAACAATATGCTAGCATTGTAATAGGTCGGGATATCAAAAGAGCAAGCGCTGATTGATAAATAGCTAATATCTGATCTGGGGTGCCAGAGATCACCCGGTGGCAAACTGTCCGAGGAAGAAAGTACAATTCTTTCTGGCATCTGAAGCAAAAAGGAACCTAGGAACAATGGGAAGAGGAGTTTCGCTTCTTCCATAACCTCAAATGCTCCGTCAAGCCTAGAAAAGAGCGAAAGCAAGATATGAAAAAAGTCAAGCATTCAACCTAACTACAGAATAAGTAGAAACAACTGAGGATGTAATGACATATATTTTCTTGGTCTACTCAGTTCTAATTTTAACAAAATTTAAATTTCTAGGACAAAATTTGTTTATTAGGTGGGTAGGATGTAATATCCCTACCCGATAAATACTCAATTTGACTTTTCTGGTAGTCAGACTGAACTAATTTTAACTCCAAAAATTAATTCTCAATATTTTGAATTTTTTAATTTTTTAGAATTGTTTTGGATTATTTTAGAAAATCTCAAGAATTTGGTGTCGACTAGCACCGCTGATAGATACCAGGATATTTGATTAACAAATGGGGATGAATTTCAAGAAATCAATTTCACAACAATGCTCAGGGCAATATTTTCTATTTCTGAAAATTTTTGAAAATTTTTCTGAATTAATCAAAATTTCACCTAATTAAATAATATTAAAAATCTTTTCTATTTCTTTTCTTTTTTTCTTTCCCTAATTTTCTACGATATTCCATTATCAAATTTCCTCCACTGCCTTATCTTTTTCTCTCTTCCAATTAGAACCTCTCTCTCTCCCTGCCAACTCTCCTCTCTCTACACTCTCTTTCACTCTCATCCTAATCCACATCTCATGCCACCACCCTCACTGCCTTTCCTCCTACCCACCTGGATGCCGCCGAACGTCGGCGGGCCCAACCCCCACCGCAGTCCCTTCTCTCCTCTTCTCCTAATCTTTCTTTCTTTCTATCTATCTTTTCTTTGTTTCTTTCTCCTTTTCTTCTTCTTCTCCTACTCTTCCTCCCCTAACTTGTGCGTCGCCTAGCTAGGTTGTCGGTGCTGCCACCGTAGGACACCCAGCCCCTACTCTCCCTCCTGCCTCTTTCTTTTTTCTTTTCTCTCTCCTTATCTCTTTTTTCTTCTCTTTCTTCTCTTCCCCTAGCACCTCCTCTTCCCCTTCCAGGCCGCGCCGCCATCGCCTCCCCGCATCGTCGGCGCCTTCCCCTGGCCACTGCCACCCAATCACAACCACCACCCACCTTACCTCTCCTTATTCTTTTCTCCTTTCATTTTCTTTTTCTATTTCTTTTCTTATTGGATCCTCACCCAACCTGAGCCTAATTGCAATCTTACCCAAACTCGCATCCAGTAACTTAAGTGTGTGTGTATGGGTTATTAGGTTTGAATCCATTTGAGACCCGACCTATTAGCAACTGTGCATACCCATTAAGCGATTCCAAAACCATTTAGAATCCAATTTGGTTCTCGGGCAATAACTCGACCATTCAGACTCCGATTTGAGTGATTCTCAAGCTATTGCGATCATGGAGATGAGAGCTACGTGTTTATGACAACCACAGTGAGTGATTTTTAACATTTTTAATAAAATAATATTTTATAATTAATGTTTATGTAATATATCAAGTTGTTAAGTTATTTACATGTTGGTTAATTCTTAGGCAGTTAATTAAAGGGATTCTAGAATATTGAATTAGTGAGTGTGGATATGACTGTGAAGAATTTGAAATAGATAATTGCACGTAATTACTAAATTATTCATCAAGTTAATCTTACTGAATTACTGGAATCATCTTGTTATATTGGAAAATGTGCATGTTATCGTGTTTACTGGGAAATTTTGTTATCGTGTATCAGTGATAATCACTGTTATTGCGCAGACCTAGTATTCATTTCACATTAACACTAAACAATTAACACCGACGGTTGGGAAAATTGAATGGAGATAGCATCCGTATTTGGGGGTTGGACTTCAGTACTGTTATTGTTTCCTAATCATGGTTGTGTTTGGGGGTTATTGTTTCCCAATTGTTTGGGAGTTATTGTTTCCTAAAGCATAGACAAAGTCTCCACCTCAATTTCAAATAACATCACATTAAATAACAAATCAATGATGATACCACGAGCATGTTTTATTTGATCAAGCTCTCGTTCGGATAATGATACCCGCATACCACGTTCAAATGACTTCTACTGGGGTGCAGGCTCTAGTATGAACTGTCAGTAATATGAGATACTGGAAGAGAATGGTTTAAATATCAAGCAATATTGAATATTACTATTGTATAATCATAAAAGGAAGCATATTAATATACCAGTGTCACTCTTTAATACTAGACATGAAATGCATGACTTCGACACTGTATGTTATTACACTGCTGATACACCGATTGCTCATATATATTCTAATGTTTAGTCATGTACTGTACAAAGCATATAATTGTAATACAACTATAGTATACTACTTGTTATTATAATCATATTATACTATTGTTTTTTATTTTTAACACTGACAAGGTCGCTTATTAAGGACCCTGAGTTTGCTTGCTTAGATTCGAGTTTTGAGACTACGTAAGATCAAGAATATTTGGAGCAACAAGTAAAACTTCAGTGGTAGTTAAGTTTGCTCATATGAAGCCTGTGAGAATTCCTTTGCTATCTTTTATCATATCTTTTGTTGTATAAATTTTAACTTTGTGTATGTTTGGTGCTTGTAAATAAAATTTGACTTTTGGGTATCTTGTGTTTATTTCTTGTACCGGGGCTTAGTGTGTATACGTGGGGTATTTTTCTCACGTATATGCATTGCTGAATCTTTTCGCGTTCCTACTACGGTATATATTTTGGAAAGCGGGGCGTGATATTGATCATCGTCGACAGTTATGCAACACCATCCTTTCCCACGTTCATAATGTGTAACTCCTCCATCAGCACAGACAGTTATGGATGGTAGTAAATTTTTCGACATGTGATCTCAACCAATCCAGGAGACGATCGAAACTGTTACAACAATATCCTTCACATTTTGATTGTATAGTTACAACCACCCAAAAGCTTTGCACAGTTTAATACATATACTACTTTTCCTTCAACTAGAAGGGGCGAAAAGAACCCTAACCCTGGATACACCTGTAAACACTCCATCCATCCTTCATACAAGATCCCTGTAATCACATTGATATAGTGGATCTTCTCCCCCATTTTCCATAGTTTTTCCCATTCTGAGTTTCCACATAAAAACTTTGGAGTTTGCGTAGTGTTTTCTCTATGCACTATTTTCCCAATTCAATATTTTTTTTGTGGTGAGTGATTGGCCAACTGATCAATCGCGGTGGAAAATACTCACCACAATTAAATATCATTTACAATTTTGATATTATTGAATGTTACTTGTTATTGATTTTTTTTTAAATATTTAATATATATATATATTGAGATAGAATTAGTTTCTTCAGTTGATACTTCCAATTGTATTAGAAAGATAAAAATTAAAAAAAAGGAGGATGAGAGTTGAAAAATATACTTGTACTTTATACTATTTTTTAACACTAGTTGTACATTATGTTTCCCTTTAGAAAATTTGATCGTATAACCTAGCAGTGTTTATCTAGTTTGGCCAATGCAGAAAATATATTACGAAACTTGACATTTTCTTTTGAAGCAAGGCGGTGGGGATGAAACCCCTGTGTTTCATTACTAACTTTATCCGACCATTTCCGGATTCGGATTCGAAATTTGTCGAATATGATAAAGATTTTCTTGCTGAATTTAATTTAAATATGAATATGATTTCTCTTTCTATATTATTTCTTTATTCAAAGTTGTATCCGAATAACATGAGGGTTTGAATAAGATTCAAGTGAGATCCGAATATCCAGTAAGTTACCATATATATAGAGTTATTATCTCTTTTTATTCACAAAATACGGGTGTAATAAGTTGTAAACACTTTAGAAATAATTAATATAAGGATATAATCTTTCAGTTAGTTAATGAGACTCATATTTATATTATATTTGTAAGATTAGTTGATGGAACCTTCATAACTATATTTATTATACAGAAATAATCTTAAAATATTATCAATACCATATGTTTATCTGGTCATTTCTCACGAATCACTATATTTTTAGAAGTATTTTTTTAAATTCATATCCATATTGATTTTCTTGAATATCTGTATTATATCTATTTCATTTTTATCAATCAAAATAGTTTGCATGACTATTACGGTAACACCCTGTTCCTAGAATACATACTTAGATACGTATTCTGATTTTTTATCATATTCTTTTGATTTAGTTTCGTATTTATTTTTGTTTTATGATTATTTGACCGGTTTCAGTTTCAAACATTATTTTTTTAATATTTTAGATTTTTCATGATTTTCTGAAATTTTTCAGAATTAATTTGCAAAATTTTCAATACCGGTGTCGATCAGCATCGCTGAACGATTCCCGGATTTTTAGTTTTCAAATGGAGTTAAATTTTTAAAAACGGCTTTGATATTAATTCTTTGAATCTAATTTTCTATCAAAGTATATTTGTTTTGAGATTTTTCTGAATTAATCGAGAATCCACCGGCTTTGGTGTTCACCAGCAATGCTGGAAAATTTTAAGATTTTTAATTTGAAAATCAAATTGAATTTCTTAAATCTTTTCACCAAGTATCTTATAATAACTATTTTTGAGAATTTTTCAGAGCGATTCTGAAACAGTCAATTTTTACCCTATTTAAATAATATTATTTTTTCTCTTCTCTCTTTATTTTCTTTCTTCATTTCTTTTTCTTTTCCCTTCCCACATGTCAGCCAACTGACCATCCCACTTCCCATCCCATCACCTGCTAATATCACTCCCTATCCCATCACTTCTCTCTCTTTCCTTTTATTATTTCTTTCCTTTTTATGTCTTCTCTCTCCCACTCCCATTCATCTTCTCTCCTCTCACCCCCTCACTCCTTCCCTGTCCCTCCTCCTTGGCCGACGATAGCCCTGGCTGCCGTCGCTAACGTGCCCCAGGTCGGCCAAGTCCCCTCCTCCACTTTCCCTATCTCTCCTCCTTTCTTCTCTTTCATTTCATTTCTTCTCTTATCTTTAGCATCTCCACCACCACTAACTTCTTCCCCTAAATCTATCACCTCCTCCACCACTTCCACCACCTCCACAACCATCTTTCCTTCCCTCCACCACCTCCTCTACTACAACACCACCACCTCCTCCTCCACTTCATTCCACCAACACCATCCACTCTATCACCAATCTCCACCACCATCACTACCCACAAATTCACCATCACTTACATCCACATCACCACCCCACCATCATCCACATCACCACTAACACCTTCACCATACCACCTTCATCTCCTCTTCAACACCATCAACTCCACCTATTCCATCTCCAACAACCACAACAACAACATCACCATCAACACAACTCCCCTTCCCCTCTCTCTCCATCACCCAAGGGGCGCCGCTGCTGCCCTTCGCCAGCCGCCCTTCCGGGGTGGTGCCGCCCAGGCTGCTGCCGACCACCCATCCCACTCCCCTCTCCTTTCTTCTTTCTTTCTTTCTTTCTTTTCTTCTTTCTTTCTTTTTTCCTTCTTTCCTCTTTTACCCCTCTCTTTTCCATCAAACTCTCTCCTTACCCTTCCTACTTTTCTAGTATAACCCCCTCTCTTTCCTACTACTCTATCGATCTCTAGGTTCTCTCTCTAACTCTCTCTCTTGTAATCTCCTTCTTTCCCTCTAATTGATCCCTCTCTCTCTCTCTCCCCTCTCTCATTCTCTCTCAATAAAATAATATTAATGAATATATATGTATATATATAAATTATATATATTTTATATATAGATTGGTGACGTGCACGTGTTTCTAGTATTTTGGGATTTTACGATATTTTTCAGTGATTTTTGGCGAGTATTTTTTTTGTGTTGCTTCATGCCTTGTTAATTCTATTTTAGGGCTTGATATAAATTTATGAATAGCTTTTACAACATGATACATCGTTATGCGAGTTGATATATGATATACGAGTGATTTCTAATATTAACATGTTACACGAATACTTGTTGACTGTTATCATAACTCTTTAGCTGATATTATGTTTGCATTGGATATGCCAAGATACGCTCCCGCGCTCAGCTTCACATAGCTAATTAATAGATAGATCTATTGTTGTTATAAATATGATTGTGAAGAGTTTGAAATGTTTACCTATACTATTCTACTATCATGTTACATAACCAGATGATTACCTGATATATGATGTTGTAATTCTGTATTCAACTCACCTGATACCGACATGTTAATTACCTGGTACCAATATGTTTATATTTCACACCTGATCCCTGATTTGATATCTGACACCGGTACTTAACCTGTTATCACTTGATACCTGACAATTGACATGCTATCACTTGATACTTGACATACGCTATCACCTGGTACTGACACACTTGACCTGATGTTGTGACATCTGACTGGATACAATTACACTGACACATGTATTATGATTGAAGCTAAACCTGCACAAAAAATACGGATTTTCAGATCTTATAATAAAAACGTGCAAGTGCTCAATACTTCCGCTATAGCAAGTGGCTATGCGGGTCGTGATCCACAAGGAGGGTTTGCGATGGAAGCTTTACGTGTCTTTATTGAAATCTTATGAAAATAAGCGAAGGTTCTTCTCTGTTTTTAAAGTTAAGAAAAAGAAAAAGAAAGTTAATGGTTAAAGTTAAGAAGAAAGCGAGAGATGAAGAAGGTGGAAAATCAGAAAACGATGAAAAGCAAAGTGGAGAAGAAAGAAAACGATTTGGAAGAAGTGGTTGGTGATCTAAACAAAGAAAGAAAAGAAAAGAAGTAAAGAGATACTTACCTAGGTTGATTGATGACTTACTTGGAAACCTTTTTGCAAGTTCTACCTTTTTGCTTTGGAGGCGTTCAACGCATAGATCATAAACTCGAGCTCGGTCCCCGTGCACATTATATCGTCAAGCATAAGAAGAACGAAGTGATGCGGAGCTTGGAAGAGGAGAACGTCTTCATGAACTATCGCTGGCTCTCACGTAGCTTAGTTAGACTTGCTTTGGAATTCACTTGTACACTTTAACAACAACCAAGGTAAAGTAGAAGAGGAAGCGAGAAGCAAAAACAAATGTAAAGTAAAGCAGAATAGAAAACAAACAAAGCATTTACCTTTATTACTTGCTGAGACAATGAAAGAAAGGAGTAGGGTACATCGTCGGTGTCACTCTCAACATCAGCCCCTCTCTCTTACTTACATGAATCTTCTTCTACCCTAAGTTACATACAAGTTACATAAAAGTAAAACTAAACTACAAAATGAAAAAACTAGTCTAAAATCCTAACTCTGCATTGGCGTCCACTTTCAGCACAGAAAATGCCTTTTTATAGGCCAAAAACCCAACAACCAAGATCCCGGGGAGGTCGGGGGAGCAAACGCTCCCCCTAACTCCCCAACAAAGCCGCGGAAACGCGGCCCAAGCCGCGTTTCCGCGGCCAGGGTGTGGCCAGATGGCCACACCCTTTTGGTGGGTCTCTCCAGGGTTTCTTCTGGCTTTATCCTTTGTTGGTTCTGTCGTTTGAGCTCCGGATTCTGACGAAATGGCCTTAGATTTATTGGCTTTAACCGATCGATTCTGAGAGGATTCTTCTCTACCGGTTTCAACCTCTTGATTTTGCCCTGATTTTATGTGTGCGAATTAACTCTGATTTAATTCAGAATTCTGGTGGGCTTTTGGGCTCATTTCTCTTCATCTCCTTAAGGATTGGGCCTGCAAATAAATTAAACAAATAATTAGGACAATGCAGGATTTTATTCTAAAATAAGTATGGAAATGTGACATTAAATATGCAACATTAGTGACCAATCACACCCCTATACCTATCTTTTGCTCGTCCTCGAGCAAAACAACTAAACTATACTAAGGATTATTAGACCACTTTCGCAGGTCGCGCGATTGCACTGAGCATGTGCAACAAGCCGTTAAACCTCTAGGTTCCCCCTAGAGGACGAGTTTTGTCTCGTGAGGGTTTTCAGCGGATTGCACCCACAAAATCCATAAAGAAAGGGAAATAAAGAGTTAGTATTTTCGAAAAGCATTTTGAAAGAGAAAAATATTTGAAATATGATTGTAAGATCTAAGCAATCTATAAGTTATAGGAAAACCGAATTTTTCATTCCTAAACTTAGTCTCTATTCAAAAATTTGTTATCAATCAAAGTAAGGAGTCAAATTGTACTTGTCATCTAGTCTATTACTTTACGCTAAGTCATATGCACTTGTGACTGTGAAAATTTTGACTAAGGGTTCATTAACTCTAACTCTTATGCCTTATTTATTTATATATATATAAATTTTTTTTTTGGTGGTATTATTCCTTAGTTTTATTAGGCTTTCTAATCTGCCCATGTAACGAGCCTCTAATCGATGACTCCCAAACCAAACGGTCTTAGGGCACCGGGTGAGAAGACACCCCTAGGACTTAGGACTCGAGCAAACAGGGCCACAAAACTAAGGATTTTATTATATGAACCTCTTTTAGGCGTGAATACTTATGCTTTATTAGGCACAAATACCCAGCTTAATCAGAGGAATTTTCTTTTCAAACTTATCTAATCATCTTTCGCATAAATACTAAGGCTTGCTTAGGCCAAAGCACCTAGCTAATCAATAATTAGACTTGTTTTTTTTCTTTTTTTTTTCAAACTCATCCAATTATCTTTTGCACAAATACTAAGGCTTTCTTAGGCCAAAGCACCTAGCTAGTCAATAATTAGATTTGTTTATATATATATTTTTTTATAAGGCATAAGAATCTTTGTTTTTGAACCCTAAGTGTGTAAGTGTATGAAGTGTGCATATTTCATCAAGGTAAAGATCAAGACTAAATTACTTTGACAAATTATCTTCCTAACTCTATAAATCAAACAATAATCTTATTTTGACCAAGTATAAGAAATCCTAACTTGAATTTTCCTATTCCTTAAAATTAACTTAATTTCTTACAAAAATAAGTCAAAATATTGTTTCTATTTTTCAAAAAGTTTTTAAAAGTAAAGAAAAATGTTAAATTTTTTTTATTAAAGAAAAAAGAAAAGTTATGTTAGACCCTCCCCCACACCTATCTCATGCATTTTCCTCAATGTATGAATTAATGCATAGATGCATGAAAAAGACGACAGGGAAGGAAAGTGTTACCTTAAGGTGGTGGTTCCGGTGGAGGTCTGATTGGTCCACGAAACGTGGCCCAATCAACTTTTCTTGGGTCTCGAAGGAACCCACCAAAAATATCTTTAATATAACCCACTAAAAAGATAAATCCATTAAGAATTTTTATTAAAAATTTAACCCCATCTAATTTCCAAATTCCATAATTGATTTCGGACTCAAATTTGTCAACCACCTCGTCCCAGAATGGAGTATGAAATGATAGAACAGTTGACTTGGACTCAGGAAGGACAGGAACTAATACCGACTCAGGAAGGTGACTTAAGTCAAGTAAGGGTTCAGGAGTCGAAATAGGTTCAGAAATTGGGTCCAAGTCAAGAAATTGAAACTCCAGTCCACATGTATTTTCCAACAATGGAATGTGACCTAATGTGGGTGATTCCAGTTCAGAAATGATAGGTGGAGGAATCAAAACTGACTCTAAAATATTACTCAAGTTTGGTAATAAAACAGGAGTCAATTTGATTCAGAAAGTTGAACTGGATCACATATGTGAGAATCTAGGTCACATATCTCATTGAGTTCAATATCAAAAAATGGAGAACTTGCCAATTTATTCATGGGATTTTCAAAATTGTAAAGTTGGTCAAGTTCAACATGATCCTCAAAGATGGGTGATTCAATTTCTTTATGAATTGGCACAGGATCCAATGTTGACTCCAGAAAAAGATTGAAGTCAGGTGAAGATACCGGAGTCATAATCGAATCAGGAAATGGAATTGAATCACTAAGTTGGGGTTCAGGATCATAATCATTTTCAAGTTCTATTTCAGGAAAAGGAAAACTAGCAAACTATCAATATCATTTGGAGTTTGGGTAAGTTCACATGGTTGTTCTGAAATGGAATCTTGATTTCCAAAACTACATGACTCTTTGGCTCTAACAGAATGGTAAGTGACATCAGGACGGTGGGAACGTAGAGATTCGACCATCATATCTATGTCACGATTTCTAGCATTTTGAGCATGAGTCATGGCTTCTAGCACTTTTCATAATTGATGGGTTCATTGTTTTGATGAAAAGATGAAGAGTTGTCTTAGAAGTGGTATTGAAATTGTGAGTCCATCAGATTTTGGGATTTGTGTTTGGACTCACGCATACTCCGTTCCAAAATTGATGGTTTCCTATTTTGGACGGGTGGAACTGAGTATGAATCTTGAACATAATGTGGACTGGGTGGAGAAGGAGGGCAAGGTGGTTGGAAATTATGCTCGGGGGAGGTGAATCCCCACTGACTCGGTGAAGAGTTGAAATCATTATGGAAATTATAGTTATTAGATGGGGGGTATGGGTCATATTGATTCGGATAAGACCAATCCGGCACACTAGGTTGGTCAAAGTTATGATATGCCGGGTTGGTAATATCCGAAAATGAAGTCGGTGTGTAATATGGATTATTATTGTAGTTGAAAAAATTATTATTATAGTCCATATCACACAATAGAATACAAACAAAGAAAAACAAACAAATAAACAAACAAAAAAGAAAAAATTCTAACCTAAGTTAGGGTAGACTTAGGACCTAGACGACTCCTAACTGGTTAGACTGTCCACGGGAGGTCTAATGTAGACTTTAACCACAAGCTAATCAGCCAGGTCAGGGCAAGGTTGGTGGGAGGTTTTCCGTCAAAGACGTTCCTTAATTAAATAACCACCAACCTTCGGGCTTTCGGCCCTCAATCCCTTTCCTAGACACTGATTTTGCAGGAGTTAGATTCCAACATTTTTCCCCCTTAGGATAATCTCCTAATTGAGTCCGAGGTGTCCCTAGGGCCAACGTCTACTCAATTTTAGTTAGGCTTGGGTTAGTGAGTGCTTGGATTCTGATTTTTGGGCTAAGGAAGGGTGATTAAATCCCCACCTTATCTTGTTATTGGGTTGGTGCCCTTAAAATCAGTTTTTGTGCAAGTGTACAAGATAAATAAGATGCACTCTAAGTGATATAAATCAACCAAGAGATAGTCCTATTCTAGATGCAATGCAAACATACCTTGCTCCAGCACTCTTCAACAGTAAAAATTAAATGAATTGAAAAGAACGCGTGCCTAAAATGCAAATGTCTAATCAATTTTTAACTTTTACAACAAACTTTTTACTGTTGATTATTAGCAGGCTTATGTGATGGAATATAGGAAATAAACAATTGCAGCAAACTAGAATTTGCAAACTAAGCAGCCCTGCAAAAAGCTGTTAGTAGTCAGCTCTTCCTTGCCGCGGATCCGCGGCTTTTGCCGTGGAAACGCGGCAATTCAGAGGGCAATGGGTCTCTGCTTTCTAGAGCAGAGGCCCAAGGCCACTTGTATATCACTGCAATATTAATTTCCTGCTTTGCTTGCCCTGTAACCTGCAACAGAGAAGAAAATTCGTTTAGTTCTAAAAAATTTTCAATAAAATTCAGATTTCAATAAAAAAAACATGTTACCCTCCCCGGCAACGGCGCCAAAATTTGATTGAAGCTAAACCTGCACAAAAAATATGGATTTTCAGATCTTATAATAAAAATGTGCAAGTGCTCAATACTTCCGCTATAGCAAGTGGCTATGCGGGTCGTGATCCACAAGGAGGGTTTGCGATGGAAGCTTTACGTGTCTTTATTGAAATCTTATGAAAATAAGCGAAGGTTCTTCTCTGTTTTTAAAGTTAAGAAAAAGAAAAAGAAAGTTAATGGTTAAAGTTAAGAAGAAAGCGAGAGATGAAGAAGGTGGAAAATCAGAAAACGATGAAAAGCAAAGTGGAGAAGAAAGAAAACGATTTGGAAGAAGTGGTTGGTGATCTAAACTAAGAAAGAAAAGAAAAGAAGTAAAGAGATACTTACCTAGGTTGATTGATGACTTACTTGGAAACCTTTTTGCAAGTTCTACCTTTTTGCTTTGGAGGCGTTCAACGCATAGATCATAAACTCGAGCTCGGTCCCCGTGCATATTATATCGTCAAGCATAAGAAGAATGAAGTGATGCGGAGCTTGGAAGAGGAGAACGTCTTCATGAACTATCGCTGGCTCTCACGTAGCTTAGTTAGACTTGCTTTGGAATTCACTTGTACACTTCAACAACAACCAAGGTAAAGTAGAAGAGGAAGCGAGAAGCAAAAACAAATGTAAAGTAAAGCAGAATAGAAAACAAACAAAGCATTTACCTTTATTACTTGCTGAGACAATGAAAGAAAGGAGTAGGGTACATCGACGGTGTCACTCTCAACATCAGCCCCTCTCTCTTACTTACATGAATCTTCTTCCACCCTAAGTTACATACAAGTTACATAAAAGTAAAACTAAACTACAAAATGGAAAAACTAGTCTAAAATCCTAACTCTGCATTGGCGTCCACTTTCAGCACAGAAAATGCCTTTTTATAGGCCAAAAACCCAACAACCAAGATCCCGGGGAGGTCGGGGGAGCAAACGCTCCCCCTAACTCCCCAACAAAGCCGCGGAAACGCGGCCCAAGCCGCGTTTCCGTGGCCAGGGTGTGGCCAGATGGCCACACCCTGTTGGTGGGTCTCTCCGGGGTTTCTTCTGGCTTTATCCTTTGTTGGTTCTGTCGTTTGAGCTCCGGATTCTGACGAAATGGCCTTAGATTTATTGGCTTTAACCGATCGATTCTGAGAGGATTCTTCTCAACCAGTTTCAACCTCTTGATTTTGCCCTGATTTTATGTGTGCGAATTAACTCTGATTTAATTCAGAATTCTGGTGGGCTTTTGGGCTCATTTCTCTTCATCTCCTTAAGGATTGGGCCTGCAAATAAATTAAACAAATAATTAGGACAATGCAGGATTTTATTCTAAAATAAGTATGAAAATGTGACATTAAATATGCAACATTAGTGACCAATCATATTACATTGCGTATTCATGATTATCACTTTTACGGGGACTTGGCATGATTATTATATTGTTACCAGACATTTGGTACTCCCGAACTCCTGTGGACATTATCACTGGACAATCTGTAATAATTGAACAACTTATACCAGGACGGGGGAAATTGATGGTAACGATATAACTTCTGTGTTTATGGTGGCCATACAAGTGTTGTGCAACTAATTCCTGAAAATCACCTAGAGGGGGTGAATAGGTGATAATGCTAATCAATGCACAATTTAAAAATATGATGCAACAATCTCCCAAAACAAGACTAAGAGCCGAATGCCCCGTGAAGGGTTCTGAACTCCTTCCTCCTGATTCCTCGTAAATAAGAGTTGGAGGTGCGCAATGCAACCTTGTTGTATGGGACTATGATTGACAAGATGAATGACAACAAGTGAATATGGCAATGACAAACAAAAGCAAGCAACAATAGCAATGAAGGTAGTGCAAGAACAAGGAAAGTAAACCAAACGCAAACACAAGGATTTGTTATCGAGGTTCGAGCACCCAGCTCTACTTCCCCGCCTTCCCCAGAAGGATTCCAACCACTTCCACTATCACAAAGATGTCACAAATACACCGGAGTACCCAACTCCACAATCTCAAGTACAAGTTCTCTCTTGGTAGTCAAAGACCACAAACTTTCTCTTTCAAAATTCTCTTCCCTTACAAAGGTCCTTAGAGAATAATGAGTAGGAATGAAGCTCTTGTGTGTAAAGAGAAAAGAAAATGAAATCAGAGAATTCTTGAAAACACTTCAGAAAATGAGAGAGAATTTCAGCACAAAAACCAAGAAACCAAGCTCTTTTGAATGCCTTAAACTTTTGAATTTTTCTTGTAATGATTAGGTGATCCAATCTCTCCCCAAACACCCCTATTTATAGGAGGGGCCTAGGGTTAGAAGATAAAACATTTTTAAGGCTAATCAGAATGTATTAAACCCAAAACAAGTCATTTAAACTCACTTAAGTGAGAAAAAGACAAAAATAAACAGCTCAGAAAACTAGCCGTTACTGTTCAAACGGCTAGCCCGGTCGACCGGTCGGTCGACCGCCTACTCAAAAATCTGACCGTTGTAGGCCAGCGGTCGACCGCCCGGTCGACCCAATCTAACCGAGAGCAGACTGAGTTACAGTCGGTCGACCGTCCGGTCGACTGCAAAAACGTGCACACAGATACATGCACACCCAGAACTACAGTCGACTGGGCCGGTCGACCGGCCAAACCTGACATAGGTCCGGTCGACTGTCCGGTCGACTGGCTCAGGTCAAAAACCAGGTTTAAAACATAATTTTGAAAAGACTTTGATTTTTATGAAAAATATCTTTAATTAGTACTAAGTATAAAACATATAAATTGATTTGTAGGCAGAGGATTTTGTATCAAAATATTTTTGTACATTTTATAGAAAATCATCTTAGAAACAATATGTGCGCAAAAACGTGTGTGATTGAGCTTCAAACCTATTCATCATTCTTTAACAAAAATTCTAAACCTATAAAACTAAAAACAAATCTTGTTGAGCAATCTTCAAGTCTTGAGCCATGCAATGCCTTGCTAGTGCCTTCTCTTCTATGTTCCTTCCTTGATGTGCAAAAAGCCTTCTTTGCTTCATGAACCTAGAATTTCTTGTAATAGCTAAGCAATGGCCTCCAAACTATGGTACTTATCCTGAAACTTATCTTAAGCAAATTCATTAGTACCAAATAGCTCTTATTTGATTTGTCATCATCAAAACACAAAACAATTGGAGAGTGTAACCTCTTGGGCCAACAATCTCCCCCTTTTTGATGATGACAAAACAAATAGGCTATAAACAAAAATATAGGGGAGGAGAAAACTCCCCCTTAAATTATGCTATATGAAAAACACAAGAATTTATTGAAAACAAAAAAATGCTCTAGATACTAATTGAAACCAATTGAAATAATACCAATAAAACACAGGAATTCACAAACTTATAAAACACAAAATTCATAAAACCAAAACAAATAAATTCATATAGAACCAAGACCAAATGAACTTATTTTTGTCCATGTAAACTTATTCTCCCCCTTTTTGTCATACATCAAAAAGGGTTATGAAAACATTTTTATTCAATAACACAAACATTAAGTTCACCACAAATGAAGGAAAATCTAGCAAAATCAAGTGGTTTAGTGAAAATATCGGCTAATTGCAAATCCGTAGAAACATAATCAATAACTATATCTCCTTTCTCAAAATGATCTCTAAGAAAGTGATATCTAATCTCAATGTGCTTGGTCTTACTATGTTGATTTGCATTCTTAGTCATGTGTATAGTACTAGTATTATCACAAAATATTTTTATATGGTCAAAATGCAAATCATAATCAAGGAGAGTATGTTTCATCCAAAGGACTTGTGCACAACAAGCCCCCGCGGCAACATACTCCACCTCGGCGGTTGAGAGAGCGACGGAATTTTGCTTCCTAGAGGACCATGAAACAAGATAATTACTAAGAAATTGACATGTCCCACTAGTACTCTTTCTATCTACTCTACAACCCGCATAGTCGGCATCCGAATAACTCGTCATAGAGAAATCTCCGATTTTCGGATACCATAGACCCATCCCAATAGTGCCCTTAATATAACGAATAATGCGTTTTACCGCAATAAGATGGGACTCTTTAGGACACGATTGAAATCTAGCACAAAGACACACACTAAACATGATATCCGGCCTACTTGCCGTTAAATATAAAAGACTTCCTATCATGCTTCTATACAATTTAATATCAACATTTTTACCTTGGTCATCCTTATCAAGCTTGGTGGTAGTTGCCATGGGAGTGTTGTAAACCTTTGAGTCTTCAAGTCCAAACCTCATTACGAGTTCCTTTGCGTATTTGGCTTGACATATGAAGTTCCCATCTTGCAATTGCTTGATTTGGAGTCCAAGAAAGAAATTAAGCTCACCCATTGAAGACATTTCAAATTCAAGTTGCATGACCTTTTCAAAATCCTTGCACAAAAGCTCATTAGTAGAACCAAAAATTATATCATCAACATAAATTTGCACAATTAAAATGTCATTATCAACATGCTTAGTGAATAGTGTTGTGTCTACTTTGCCTTTAATAAAATCATTTGAAATGAGAAAACTAGAAAGCCTTTCATACCAAGCTCTTGGAGCTTGTTTCAATCCATACAAAGCTTTATCAAGTTTAAAAACAAAGTCGGGATGAAGATGATCAATAAAACCGGGAGGTTGAGCAACATAAACTTCTTCATTTATAAAACCATTCAAAAATGCACTTTTCACATCCATTTGAAAAAGTTTAAAATTTTTAAAAGATGCAAAAGCTAGTGTCATCCGTATGGCTTCAAGCCGTGCTACGGGTGCAAAGGTCTCCTCAAAGTCAATTCCCTCAACTTGAGTGTAACCTTGGTCCACTAACCTAGCTTTATTCCTAATGACATTTCCGGACTCATCCATCTTGTTTCTAAAGATCCACTTAGTACCAATTATTGGTCTATCGTGGGGCTTAAGAATAAGGTGCCAAACATGGTTGCGCTCAAATTGATTGAGTTCCTCTTGCATGGCAAGCAACCAATATGGGTCCGTCTCGGCTTCGAGAATGCCTTTGGGTTCAAAATGAGAAATGAAAGCAAAGTTACCACATAGGTCATGGAGTTTGGAGCGCGTTGTGACTCCTTTAGATGCATCACCCAAGATGAGCTCCTTAGGATGATTTGTAGCATATCTCCAAGCTTTGGGAAGCGGTTGAGAGCTTTCCTCTTCATCCTCTTGAACATCACCAATAGGTTCTTGCTTATCTTCTTGAGCGGGTGAGTCCTTCAAGGATAGTTTCTCCATGTTTTCACCTAATGGTTCAATCTCTACAACATTCTCAACAAACACATTAGATTCTTCAAACTTAACATGCATGGATTCTTCAATGGTACGAGAAGATCTAATGAATACTCTATAAGCTTTACTAGTTGTAGAATATCCAACAAAAATTGCTTCATAAGCCTTAGCATCAAATTTACCCAAATTCTCTTTAGTATTCAAAACAAAACATTTGCATCCAAAAACTTTGAAATAAGCAACATTAGGTTTTCTAGAATGATACATTTCAAAAGATGTTTTGGAAGAATTTTTACACAAATAAATACGGTTAGATATATAGCATGCGGTGTTTACGGCCTCGGCCCATAGATATTCAGGGAGGTCATACTCACTTATCATTGTCCTAGCCATCTCTTGAAGTGTTCTATTTTTCCTTTCTACAACTTCATTTTGTTGTGGAGTTCTAGGACAAGACATTTCATGCTTAATTCCCTTTTCATCACAATAAGTCATGAAGAGTTGGTTCACAAACTCACCACCTCTATCACTCCTTATTTTCAAAATCGGAAAACTTTTTTCTTTTTCAACCCTTTTTCGAAAAATCTTAAAATGAGAAAAGGTTTGGTCTTTGTGTTCCAAAAAGAAAACCCAAGTGAAACGGGAAAAATCATCAACCAAAACATATGCATATCTACTACCATTTAAACTCTTAGTTTTAGTAGGTCCAAAAAGATCCATATGAATTAATTCTAAAGGCCTAGTTGACATGATATCCTTGATTGGTTTGAAGGAAGACTTGGTTTGTTTCCCAAGTTGGCACGCACCACAAATGCGGTCTTTCTCAAACTTCAAGTAAGGTATACCCTTCACCAATTCCTTTGAATTAATCCTAGAAAGATGGTCAAAAGATGCATGTCCTAATCTTCTATGCCAAAGCCAAGAATTTTTATCAAAAGCATTTAAGCATTTAGTAGAACATTCCACACTAAGCATGTCAATGATATAAACATTATCATCACGAAAAACCGGTAAGAATACAATCATTGGATTTAATATCAAAAATCTTGCAAGAAGTATCATCAAAAACAACTTTAAGTCCACGATCACAAAATTGACTAATGCTAAGCAAATTATGTTTCAAACCATCAACAAGTACAACATTTTCTATAGTAGGAGATGAACCAATTTGAATGTTACCTATACCGATGATAGTTCCTTTGGAGTCATCCCCGAAGGTGACGGAGCCACCTTCCATGTACCTTGATAGGGTTGTAAAGTTGTTGATATCCCACGTCATGTGTCTTGAACAACCACTATCAAGGTACCACCGCTCCCTACGTCTTGGAGCCTTGGTGTGTACCTACATCAAATAATTTAGGACTTGATTTTGGTACCCACATTTTCTTGGGTCCTAAAGGGTTAGTTTCATTAACCCAAACAAGATTATTTGATCTATTAACTTGGTCATAACAAAATTTAGCTAAATGCACATGTTTATCACAATATGTGCATCTATACACTCTACCATATTTAAAAGCATAGTGAGTGTGTGATTTGTGAGCATGGGAATTGTGAGCATGAAAAGATTTAGCATGAGAAGTGTTATGTGTAGTGTGAGCAATAGTAGATTTAACATGAGAATCTTTAACATGAGGGGTGTGCTTTTTAGAAAATTTTTCTTTAAGTTTCATAGTGTTAAAAGCACAATCTTTCAAAACTTTTTCAAAATCAACCATCTTAGTTTTTAAAGAGGAAATTTCTTTTTCATCAACAATAGGAGATTTTCCCTTACAAGAAACCTTGTAGGCATTAAACTCATTTTGAATAGAAGTGAGATTAGAAGAAATATCATCCTTTTCTTTAGAAACCATAGCAAGTTGATTTTTGAGGAAAGCAACTTCTTTTTGCAATTTAAAGCATTCAATTTTCTTGTTATCATAAGTTTCAGAAAGTTCAACAAAAGCATGTACAAGAACTTCCTTACTTAATTCATCATCTTCATCATCAAGGGGTTGAGGGGTTACCTTAGGTGTGTTTGCCATGAAACACATATTTGCTACATCCGCCTCTTCCTCGGACTCGCTTTCCGAATCCCAAGTTGCCTTGTACGCTTTCTTTTCTTCCGATTTCTTTGGCTTGAAGGAGGAGGTCATCTTCTTCTTGAACTCCGGGCAATCCGCCATGATGTGTCCGGGCTTTCGGCAATTGTAGCATATAATTCTCCTCTCCTCTTTGCCTTCAAATTTCCTTCGGAAGTTTAGCTTGTTCCTTTGGTACATTCTCTTGACATTGCGAACAAGTAGTGATAGCTCCTCATCTTCTTCTTCATCTTCCTCATCGTCTTCAAGGGTGGATGAAGACTTGAAAGCTATTGATTTCTTCTTTGTTGGAGCGGCCTCTTCTCTTGCTTTCTTCTCCATCTCATGGGTCTTTAAGTTCCCAATGAGGCTAATGAGGTCCATCTCATCCTTGTCGTTCAATTCTTTTAAGGTGGTAGCCTTTATCTCCCATGAAGACGGAAGAGCTCGAATCACTTTCCGCACCTTTTGATCGTTGGAGATGTCATCACCTAAGGAAGAAAGACCATTAGTGATTTTAGTAAATCGAGTAATCATACAATCAATAGATTCTTCATCAAGCATTTTAAAAGATTCATATTGGGACCTCAAGAGATCTATCTTAGCTCTCTTGACTTGTGAAGTCCCTTCGTGCGTGACTAACAAGTGTTGCCAAATCTCATAGGCGGATTGGCAATGAATTACCCGTGTAAGATCATCCTCATTCAAGGCGGTTAAGAGGAAATTTTGGGCCTTGGAGTTAGCCTCATATTCTCTAAAGTTGAAGTCGGTCCAAGTGCTCTCATCACTATCGGGTGCTACATAGGGTTTGGTCAAGGACTTGGCCACTAAGCTACCCAAAGATTGCAAAAATATAGTCATCCTAACCTTCCAAATAGGGAAATTAAGTCCATCAAATTTAGGAGGGGTTTTAATGTTATCGGCCATGTTTACTAGTGTATGAATGTATGAATAAAAAAGTTGATTAGCAAATTTTAAGGATCTCTCTATGGATGTTAAGCCAAACCTAGAGTCCAAGCTCTGATACCAATTGAAAATCACCTAGAGGGGGGGGGTGAATAGGTGATAATGCTAATCAATGCACAATTTAAAAATATGACGCAACAATCTCCCAAAACAAGACTAAGAGTCGAATGCCCCGTGAAGGGTTCTGAACTCCTTCCTCCTGATTCCTCGTAAATAAGAGTTGGAGGTGCGCAATGCAACCTTGTTGTATGGGACTATGATTGACAAGATGAATGACAACAAGTGAATATGGCAATGACAAACAAAAGCAAGCAACAATAGCAATGAAGGTAGTGCAAGAACAAGGAAAGTAAACCAAACGCAAACACAAGGATTTGTTATCGAGGTTCGAGCACCCAGCTCTACTTCCCCGCCTTCCCCAGAAGGATTCCAACCACTTCCACTATCACAAAGATGTCACAAATACACCGGAGTGCCCAACTCCACAATCTCAAGTACAAGTTCTCTCTTGGTAGTCAAAAGACCACAAACTTTCTCTTTCAAAATTCTCTTCCCTTACAAAGGTCCTTAGAGAATAATGAGTAGGAATGAAGCTCTTGTGTATAAAGAGAAAAGAAAATGAAATCAGAGAATTCTTGAAAACACTTCAGAAAATGAGGAGAATTTCAGCACAAAAACCAAGAAACCAAGCTCTTTTGAATGCCTTAAACTTTTAAATTTTTCTTGTAATGATTAGGTGATCCAATCTCTCCCCAAACACCCCTATTTAGAGGAGGGGGCTAGGGTTAGAAGATAAAACATTTTTAAGGCTAATCAGAATGTATTAAACCCAAAACAAGTCATTTAAACTCACTTAAGTGAGAAAAAGACAAAAATAAACAGCTCAGAAAACTAGCCGTTACTGTTCAAACGGCTAGCCCGGCGACCGGTCGGTTGACCGCTACTCAAAAATCTGACCGTTGTAGGCCAGCGGTCGACCGCTCAGTCGACCCAATCTAACCGAGAGCAGACTGAGTTACAGTCGGTCGACCGTCCGGTCGACTGCAAAAACGTGCACACAGATACATGCACACCCAGAACTACAGTCGACTGGGCCGGTCGACCGGCCAAACCTGACATAGGTCCGGTCGACTGTCCGGTCGACTGGCTCAGGTCAAAAACCAGGTTTAAAACATAATTTTGAAAAGACTTTGATTTTTATGAAAAATATCTTTAATTAGTACTAAGTATAAAACATATAAATTGATTTGTAGGCAGAGGATTTTGTATCATAATATTTTTGTACATTTTATAGAAAATCATCTTAGAAACAATATGTGCGCAAAAACGTGTGTGATTGAGCTTCAAACCTATCCATCATTCTTTAACAAAAATTCTAAACCTATAAAACTAAAAACAAATCTTGTTGAGCAATCTTCAAGTCTTGAGCCATGCAATGCCTTGCTAGTGCCTTCTCTTCTATGTTCCTTCCTTGATGTGCAAAAAGCCTTCTTTGCTTCATGAACCTAGAATTTCTTACAATAGCTAAGCAATGGCCTCCAAACTATGGTACTTATCCTGAAACTTATCTTAAGCAAATTCATTAGTACCAAATAGCTCTTATTTGGTTTGTCATCATCAAAACACAAAACAATTGGAGAGTGTAACCTCTTGGGCCAACAATTCCTGGGATTCGACCTGGAGGCCACCAGGTGTTCTCGTGGGGGTGTACTAGCACCCCTACTCTCCTGCCTGCCTGCCGGGTGTGCCGTAATCCCCTGGGTATATTTCTTTGGTGAGTGGTGACACTCTATTCCTGTTCGGGCGTATACTAAGTCCTACGGGCATATAGTAAGACCCGATACCTAGCAGTAAGTTTCGGCTCAGTATCGGATACTTCTGGACCATTGTCCTGGGCATGCACGGGACCCATTCTAAACATGGTTCGTCGATCCCCATCAGTTTCCAATAACCAACCTCGCTCGACTTGTATGCGGAACATACAAATTGGACGAGTCTTAATAATATAATAATAACATGTTACTGACATCTGACTAGTATCATACTTGATCTATACTTGTAAGACTGGTGACCCATTACATAATCCTGCTCGCCACTTACATATGACATCTATGCTACTGTGTTGAATTACCTGACTTGCTTATTTTTGGGTTATCATACCATTTTTTATGCATGTTTTCCGATTCAGTCTTATCGATATACATGCATTTACTTGATTTCAGATTTACTATCGTTCCTTTAATCTCCTTTATGTTACTTGTCATTATCTGTACCTGTATGCCTGGACCACATCACTAGATCATGTACACGTGTGACTGCCTGATCACGCCAACTAGATTTATCATATATACTCCCCAGGTTGTTTTCTGACCATCTTGGATCCTTATGTTCAGATCTTGGAGTCTAGACTGTGGCGGCCTTGCTGTAGTTGATCAGAGTGCACCGCAGAAGTGTGGATTAGCGGTTGCATGTCCGGACCCTCCTTCGTCCAGCCTCTCCTTGATAGGCTCGTGAGATTCTCATCTTGCTACTCATGAGTACTTTCCCATATTTCACATTGTACATCCTACTTTTGCGCTTCTTGGTGATCTTATATTCTTGATTTATTGTATTATACTCTATGATAACTATGTACCCGTGTTATTATTAGTAGAATGTATATTACCACTGTGCTTTCGTATTTTGATTCTTGCCTGTACTGATGCTTAGCGTAGATATATGAGGGTATTTCTGCCCTGCGCATATACTTCGTGGTAACGTCTCCGTACCCGCGAGATTGGGGCGTTACAGTTAAAGATCTGGATCTGTATTGGTATTTGGGACACAAAAACAAATTTGAATATAGAAAGAAATAGATCTGCTCCATATCTAATCTATTTGCACCCCTAAATTCCTTGTAAAAATCATGTCCTATTAGATTTCGGACTCCTAATTCTACGTTCTTCGCAATTTGGAAAATTTTTAAGCTTGATTACATGGATTAGTCTAAATTGGAAACTTTACTCTTAATTCTCCTAGTAATAGGAAACCAACATGTGAACATAATTGTAGACAGTGTAGTCTCTATTAGGGATGTCAACTAGGCCAGCCCAACGCGGCAGTGTGCATGGGCACGACCCGCTTTGGCACGGGCACAACCCGCTTTGGCATGGATCGTGCTAATGCCAGACCCAGCCCGACTCCCTCATGGGCCGGACTCAGGTCTGGGTTTTACGGCCCATGACACAGGCGGGTCATGCCATAGCCCGACCCCCCAATGGCTGAAAGAGTCGTTGGGGGCACGAGGGAGGCGGCCCGGCCCGAATCATCCCGCCTCCATTGACTCTCTGAGTTGTTAGAGGGGTTTGCAAATTTTGTTTTGCAAACGCCCCCATTTTGCAACCCCCAACGACTATTTAAAATTGCAACCCCCTCCCAAAAATTGCAATCCCCAACGGGTAAAATAGCTGTTGGGGGACATTTTGTAATTTTTTTTACAAATACACCCCAACGAATAGAATGGTTTAGGATGATTTTTTTGCAAAAAAAAAATTACAAAGAAATATTCATCTTCTCTCTATAAATCCTACTTTTCTCGCTCCATTTCATCACAATAAATTCTCGAAATACGTCAAAATCTCTAAGATTCTCAAACTCTCTCTACAAGCTCTAGAAGCTCTCTATATTTACAAGCTTTACAAGCTTTATCTCTTTACAAGATTTATATTCTTATCTAATTAGAAATTAGAATTTAAAATGGATTCTCATTCTTCATCAGCAGGTCCTAGTCAAGCATCTGATTCTAAATTTAATGCTAGTTTTAGTTAAAGTAATGAACAACGAGATGCACTTCGGTTGCCTTTAGCAGTGATCGGGGGAAAACTGCTCACTAAAAGTGTATATTTAGAAATCAAGATTTAAAATTTGTATGCTTTAGCTTCCTCGATACTTTCGTTATAGCATAGAGGCTAAAACGAGTCAAATCCACAAGGACAGGAGGCGATAGAAGCTTACATGGTATAATCACGTGTTATGTTAGCAGTTCTTCAATGTTTGAAAGAATGAAAAGAAAAGGAAACAAAGAATGAAAAGAGAAGTATGGTGAAACACAAAGAAGTGAAAAACATAGAAAATAATATATTTGTAGTTTTTGATATTGTTTCTAAAACAAAGTGAAAAAGAAAGAAAACTCATGGCTACTAACTACTAATGGCTCCACTAACAATGCTAACCTCTTAGTGATAGTTACCTCACATGTATCCTTGGCCATCACTAGTTCTTGGCTCAAAAGCGTTTCAAAGCATGACCCATACGATAACTTTCACATTCAAACTCAACAAAACAAGTTCAAGCTACACTTAAACCATCAAAACTAAACAGGAGTAAGCATAGAGTAAAGTAATTTTAGCTTGCTAGAGAGTTAGGATGTTAGAATGTTAGATCCATCATCATGAGCCATCAATGACTCTTGCAAGAGCAAGGCCAAATAGAGGCTATTAGATTCATGTGAATTATCAAATAAGAAGTTGTCATTCTTGTATAGAGAATTCATCTTTTCCTCCATGGAATCCTTCCACATCTTGGACTCTGAACTAATTTCAGCTTTCCCATATGTAGACGAGATCGCCTCTTCAACGACTGAGAGAGTATAGGTCACAATCATATCTGTAGTGAGCCAACTAGGCTTTCATGAATTTCTTCTAGTTTTTCTAATTGCAATAGATTCATGGACATCACCCATAACTTGTCCTTGATCCTCATCAATATCAGCATCCTGATCAGCTACATAATCACTACCCTGTTTCATCGTGGGTATGATCTCCAATGATACGGATCGTTCTAGAGACAGTGAAGTAGCATCACTCTCCACCTGTTGCGATATCCCTTTGGTCTTCTCAATCTACACTTACCAAGAAATTGTAGGCTTCAACATTGAAGCTTCATCAAACGTGACATCTCTGTTGAGGATAAACTTCTTGTCCTTAGGATCCCAAATCTTGTAGCCTTTTACTCCTCTCTTGAATCCTACGAACACACCTTTCTTCGCTCTTGGTCTAACGTATCTTCCTTAACATGGTAGTAGGCCGAACACTCAAATAAATCATAATCATGAGCAGCTTTTCCTAACCAAACTTTCAGAGGAGTATTACCTCCTATCATAGACGAAGGCAACCTGTTAACAAGATAGCAAGCATATGCCAAAACCTCAGCCCAAAAATTCTTTGATAATCTTTTATTAGATAACATACATGGAATCTTCTCTAGTAAGGTTTTGTTCATCCTTTCGGATACCCAGTTTTGTTGCGGTGTTTCTCTTACTGTGAAGTGCTTTACTATGCCCTCATCATGGTATAGCTTTAGCAAAGGATCACTCTTATTTTCACCTTCGTTATCTGACTGGAGCACCTTGATCTTCTTTTTCGTGCTTTTCTCATATTCTTCTTCCACTCCACAAATAATTCTAGGACTTTCCCTTTGTGCTTCATGGTATTTACCCATATTGCCTAGAATAATCATCAATAAAAGTCACAAAGTAGTGGTTACCTCCAATAGATGCCATCTTGGTAGGTCCCCAAATATTGGTGTGAACATAATCCATAATTCTCTCGGTGCAGTGAGTCGTTGTGCCGAATTTCACCTTGGTCTTCTTTTTGATGACGCAATATTCACAAAACTCTAATTTGCAGGTTCTAGTACCTTTCAATAGACCTTACTTTGTAAGAGCTTGCAAAAAATTTTCACCTGTATGTCTGGGCCTCATATGTCACAACCTGATAGAATCATCATCTGAATTTGTAGAAATTTCCACCTGACTTGTAACTGTACTACCCTTCAAGTAATAGAGATTATTTCGTCAGACGCCCTTTAAAATCACCATCGAGCTTTTAATCATCTTAAGAACACCATCTCTTATAGATACCTTAAGGCCTAATGTTTTCAAAGCAGCAACTGAGATAAGATTTCTTTTAAGTTGAGGTACATACCTCACTTCCTTCAATTCTCGCACCATCCCATCAAACATCTTGATATGGACTATACCTATGCCTTCCATATTACATGGGCGATCATCACTCATGATAACAGAACATCCATCTAGCTTCTCAAAACTAGAAAATCAATCTCTATTTGGGTATACATGATAGGTAGCTCCGGTATCTAACATTCACTCAGAGTCTCCTGAGTAACCAATGATAGGAGTAGTAATGAAAAAAGAGAATACCGATGAGTCTTAGTCCGATCCACCTTTACCTGTGAAGTAGTGGCATGAGTACAGACCACCTGTTCGAGATTTGCCCTGGTCTTCAAGTCCTTCTTACCTTTGGCCTTTGGACAATCAACCTTTCACTGCCCTAATTTTTTACAGCAAACGCATTGATTCTTCTTCAGATATCTAAAACCTAGCCTAGATTTTAATCTCCATGATCACCTTTACCCCTCCGATTGGAACTCCTGCCTTTTATCGTCAATGCCTTTGCTGATGCACTCCTAGAAGAAGACAGCTTGTCCTACCTCCTTAGTTTATAATTTACGAGAGCAACCGACACCTCACTGTAGTTAAATATTTGTCTACCATTGATCAAAGTGAGGATAAAGGTATCATACTCTTCATTAGGAAGAGAACTCAGTAGAATCACCGCCTTATCCTCTTCATCAATCTTGACATCTATGTTTACTAAGTCTGCAAAAAGCTTGGTGTAGTTGTTCATGTGTTCATCAACAGAGAGTCATCTCTTCATCTACAAGCGATAAAGCCTCCTACTTAATTACAAACGCAATTCGATGCTTTTGTCAGATATTTCTTCTCCAGGATCTCCTATAAGTGCCTTACAGATGTTTCATATAACACATGATACTTGATGTATTGTGTCAAACAAGACCTAATCAGATCACACATCATTCGATTTATCTTGTCTCAATCCTCTTCAAAAGTAGTCTCGCGTTTTTTCTCTAATCATAGAGTGTCTTCGAGGTTTGATGTCATCAATGCATCCATCATCTCTCATCTCTACATCTCAAAGTTATTCTTACCATCAAACTTTATCACATCAATCTTTAATGGATGTGAATTCATGATTTTCATCATAGATGTACTATCTCCAGCCATTTTCTCAATAGATTTCTCAAAAGACAATAAGGAAAACAAATGGAGTTAGATCAAAAACTAGATAAAGATAGGATCTTTACCTCAAAGTGAAACCCTAGAAGAGTTTCTACAATCTACTTCTCCAAATTTGATTCCTTGTGCAATCCAAATATTATTCTGAGATTGACACACGATCCCACAAATAGTCTTAATGCTACACTGAGATCGACACACGATCTCCACCAAACAACCACCAATGCTCTTAGAATCGACACACGATCTCACAACGAACCTGGGAATGCTCTGATACCACTTGTTATGCGTGCCTTGGCAACAACCAATGAGGAACCTCTACCGACAGAGAGATATGCAGTATAGAAGTACCCAAAAGACAGGAACAAAGAAATAAGAGAGAAAGCAAACACAATATTTAACGAGATTCGGCAATTTGCCAACATTCTCGGGCAAGTGAGAGAGAGAACTTATTGATTCAATGATCAAGTACAAATATTTCAAAAGATACAATTCATGAGGGTTCTACTGTTGGCCCAAAGGCCTTCCACTCTAGTTTTGATGATGATTAACTCATGTAGTTATGTGCACTAATAATCTTGTGTTATTTTGTTTCAGATCATTAATCAAGTTATTAGTTGGTGATTAGCTTCAACAAGATGATTTGGAAGCTTTCACATGTTGATTCAAGAGCCCGAGCGTCAAAGATCATATATAGCACTTGCTCGGTGGATCAAGGAGTTTTGGATCGAGTCGGCTTGGAGACGGTGCTCTACAAGAAGACATCGGTACCTAGTTTAGTTTTATATTTAGATCTATTTGTAAAGATTAGAATAGTATGATATGCTCAAGTTTACAACACTCACGTTTCATGTTTTGGTTTTCGGTTTGATAGGTTTAACCGATCTTGGTTTTCATGAATAGATTGATCAAAACGAGTTTACTTTGTTTTTATGTATATTAGATGCGTTCTATATACATACAGGCTTCATCCTTTTAAACAAACTTAGTTTCATAGTCTATATCATGAGTTTGGTGTTTTGGTATTTTTAACAAAACTTATATTGGGATTTAAAGTCAAAAACATGGATATGTAATTGTTTTAATGTATATTGGATTATATCCATATACATTATGTCTAAATGTTGTTTAATATCATGTTTTTGTATTTGAATAAGTTTTGGAAAAAATGTATTCTCAAATTCAAAAATCCAAGTTTAGAAAATATAGTTTTTGATTTTTGGTAAAAATGATAAGACACAAAAATGTTTCAAAATGTTTGTTATTTGTCATGAAATTTTTATCACAAGTTTATATTTCAATATAAAATGATAAAACTATTTTTGTGCATTCTTACAAGTTTTTATGGATTTATTAGAATAATTTTTACCCAGTTTTTCTGACCCAGAACAGTGCCTGACAGGCTCTGTCGGTCGACCGCACGGTCGACCGAACCAAGGGCCAGTCGACCAGGCGGTCGACCGACGTGCACAGCCCTGCGCACGTCTGGCAGACACTCGGGACAGTCGACCGGTCGGTCGACCGGACCAAAGAGCAGTGCTCTCTGTTTTTGGGCGGTCGACCGGCCAGAGAGCCGTTGCTCTCTGGTTCTGGGACGGTCGACTGGTAGCTGCCAGTGGTCAAAAATCGACCGATGGACGGTCAACCGACCGGTCGACCGGTAGTTCATTTTTGGCAGAATTTGCTGCCAACGGCTATATTTTTCTAGGGGCTAAAAATACCCCATTTATGGCCTGTTTTCTCTAAGAATTTTTGGGACAAAATTTCTAAGCTTTCTCTAGTGTTTAAATAAGTTTTAAAAAGAGTTTCCTTGTGCTAAAAAGATCAATCTTATTGTTTTAAAGTGTTTTGATATTTCAAAGAAAAATAGCCTATTGGGAATTTGGTTTGGTTCTATCATTCTATATCTTTGTATGGTGATTTCCCAAGTGATTTTTTTTGCTTTAAACACTTTGTTTTCTCCACACTTGAGCTACATCTACTATCTTATTCTATAGGATCCTTGTGTGGGAAAGAAATTGTTTGTGGTTGTTCTTTAGACCACCAAGTTGTAAACCCTATAGTTGTAAACCCTATATTTGCTCTGATACCAATTGAAAATCACCTAGAGGGGGTGAATAGGTGATAATGCTAATCTAATGAACTTAATGCGAAATTTAAAAACTAATTACAATTACAACAATTGATGCACACACAAGCAAGTATATGTTATAGCAATATGCACAGAGTAAAGAAGGGTACTCCTTGTAATTGTATTGTCCCAAATCCTCGGTGGAGGTTCCCTTTGTGGGAGTCCTGTGTGGACAAGTTAGTGGAGTTGAAATCGTTCAGTGTGAAGGCGGGGATGTAGGGCTGGGTGCTCGAACCTCGAAACATATCTTGTTGTTTGCGCTTGATCCCTTGACTCTTACTCTATCTCTCTCTCTTTAGTTTGTGCCTTGCATCATTTCACATTGATCATTCATACTTATATGCTTGGCTTGGTTGTGTGCATCACTTGTTGCTTGCATCTTACATAATTGCAATTAGTTCTTTAAATTCTGCATTGAGTCCATTAGATTAGCAGTATCACCTATTCACCCCCCTCTAGGTGATTTTCAATTGGTATCAGAGCCTACGCTCCTGATATTAGGTTTAACCACCTAGGAGTGAGATTTTGGTTTGCTAATCTTCATTTGCATTTTTCATTTGCACACATTTAGTTTGCACTCATGGATAGCCCTCCTATGTTTGATTTTTCTAGACATGATATTTGGAAGGCCAAAATGAGTAGTCATTTAAAAGCACTAGGACATCTAGTTTATCAAGCCACTACTATAGAATCCTACCCAAATAGTAGCAAGCATAGAAAGGCAAATGCATTAGCACTTAAGACACTTAGAGCATCTCTTAATGAAGATCTTCTACATGTGTTTGCTCATTATGATTCGGCTTTTGCAGTTTGGAGCATTTTGACTTCTCCCGAGCTTCCAAGGATTATCAACAAGTTGAGGAGATCTAGGAGAGACAAGTCCGACGAGCATTGCCTCATGGTCCAAGGGAAAGACTCCCTTAAGGTACAATCGGAATCTCAACTAGATGATTGCTCTAGTTCATATTGCTATGGATGTTTAGAAGTTCAAAATTTAAATGTAGAACTTGCCACAAAGCTTGAAAAATTCTTAGAAAAACATGAACTTTTGAAAAAGAAGAACTTTGATTTAAAGGAAGAAATGAAGGATTTGTGCTCAACTTTTGAATTGGTTTTGCAAGAAAAGGAAGAGATTACTAGTGAACGTGACTCACTAAGATCTCAACTAGACCTTGTCCTAAAAGAGATTGATGTTTTGAAAAGCAAAAATGATTATGATGATATTTTGAAGAACAATGAGGTTTTAACTTCAAAATTGGATTTTGTTTTAAAAGATAACCTTGTTTTGAAAAATGAAATTGATTTCATTACAAAAAAATTGGATTTAGTTTTAAATAAAAATAAATCCTTGCAAAATGATTTAGATTCTCATGTTTGCCATGCTAGTGTAGCTTCTTCTTCTAGCACTCCTATTGCATGCTCCACTTTATCTTCTAGTATTGAAAATGATATAAATATTTTGAAGAAAAGTGTTGATTGTTTGGGCTCCACTTTGAGCCAATGTGCTTTGGATCGTACACGCTTGGAAACCCTTGTTCGTAAGATACAAGTTCCATCTTTGCATGCACACCATACACGGCATATACATGCTCATCACGATCACAATCTTCACACTATGTATGCTCATGTGTACACGTGTACACATTGTGGTCGAAAAGGCTACCTTACTAGATTTTGCTATGATCGTTTACATATTGAAAATTTAGCAAATAATTTTGTTTGGGTTAGGAAAGGTGCTAACCCCTATGGACCCAAAAGGAAATGGGTACCAAAGACCACCCCTTTGATTTTTGATGTAGGTGTGGGCTCTCGCATCACGTGAGAGTATTGGTGCCTTGAGGTGGATGCGTTCCAAGCTTAAAGAAAACCATATTTGGATGCATCACTTTCAAGAGGAGTTTGGTGGAGAGGACCACCATTGGTTTGGAGAACTAGAGAGGTGCCTTCATCGGTTTTGGTATCAATCTCTAACTCCTGTTTATATGTGCATACTTTTCATGTTCATCTATTTTATAGCATGTCATGTTTTATTGTTCATTATGCTTATGCCATGTTTATTAGATTAGTGATATACTTGTTAGTTATTTGAGACACCCATGCTTTAAATGGATTTATATCTATGAGTTCTCACCTTGTTTTTAACTAATATGTATGATCTAGACCTAATGCACATGCATGTACATAATGATCATTTGGATATTTATGATTTTTATTTTGATGCTTCATGTTTTGATTAGTATGTTAAATGCCATGATTATTAGACCATTGATATGCATGTATAGCTTTTGAGATCACCTTTGTTTATATTGACCCATATGTTGTGTTCTCACCCTTGTTTAGCTATCGTGTTTTTCATAGATCAAATAACATGTGGATCTACATAATGATCATGTTTATGATGATTTATGTTTTTGTTTTATACTTCATGATTTGAATATATGTTTAGATGTTACTTTTCATTAAAACTAGGATATATACTTGTACATATAGGGGGCCACAAATAGATCTCTATATGTTTGTGCTTGAACGTTCATTTGTACCCATTAGATGTGCTAGTATAGTCGAGTTTTGATGATTCATGCATTCTAACTTGTATTCCCCATTTTGGATATGCTTTTATGATCATCTGTTTTCACTTCATGTGTATGTCTATTTTGCCAAACCTTAAGATATACATGTATACCCCTTGAGTCATTTGCCTTTCATGCAAATCTTTATTATGGACTCAAATTGTGTTTAGGGATATGTATGTGTACTTCTTATTTGTCAAAACATACATATGTCTTGAAGTATAAATTGCTTTTTAATGAAAATTTTAGTTTTTCATGTTTTAATGTTTTAAAGGAATTTCAATTGAGCTTAATTGCTATTTTCATGATTATGTATTTCACATAACACTTGTGCACTCACTTTATTATATTTCTCATGATTGTGTTTTCATGAGTTTGATATGGGCTTTATGGACTTTGAGTGTTAGTGATCATGTGATTTTCATGTTTCATGAAAAATAATTTTTATTTTATTCCTTGCTTGAAGGATTTCGTACTAGTTAACAAGTTTTTTCATTTTACTAGTTGCGATATTCTTTGTTTTGGTAGTTTGAAAAACTCTACCATAAAGAAACTATTTTGTTTTTCATACAAACAATAAGTTTTTCAAACATACATTATTTTCAAACCTATTTTTGAAAATCCCTACCATTTACGGGCGGTTGGTTGGGAGACCATGCTCATGTATGCCTTATAATGAAAATCATTTTAAACTTGAACATGTGTTTGGAGGATAGGAATATGAGATATACATTTGATCTTATTGATTGTTTCAATTGGTATCATTGGACTCTTTCAATTGGTACCAATAATTGACATTTCTTTGTATACTCATATATTTGTATGTATGCATGCTTACATTTCAAATGTTATCAATTTCAATTGGTATCTAACTTTTCTTACATATATATGTTTTATTTGTGCTTCTTATATCCATATATCTTTAAGCACAAAATTTTGTTTATGCTAAAGCTTGAGCTTCAATTTTATTTCAATTGATTCACTTTTCAATTGGTATCTTAATTCGAGCCTATGCATTCTTTTAGTTGGTATTTCATAAAGGGGGAGAAAACTCGTATTTTATCGTTCAATTGGTATTTTGTTTTACCGTTGATTTTGTATTCCACTCCCTTGCTTTATGATAGAAAAATTTCTATTGGTATCTTGTGCTTTAAAGAATAATAATTTCAATTGGTATCAAGATTTATGTTTAGGAATTCAAAATTTGTATTGTTTAATTTCAATTGGTATCAAGATGTTTATTTGAATGCTTTTAATTGGTACCAAGATTCTATTTGTTTCTTACAATTGGTATCAATGTCCTATTTACCTTCAATTGATAAGCAATTATTAAATGTTTTTATGATTCCTTTCATTGGTTTATATGTTCACTTTCAATTGGTATCAAGGAGCACCACTTTGACAATTTTTTTTTATTGGTATCTTAATTGATTGTCACCCCTTATTTACATCAATTTTGTTTTAGACAAAAAAAAAGGGGGAGAACATTGTTTTTATTGTTTTTGACCCCTTGTTGATTCTTGGTTTCAAACAAAAAAGGGGGAGAAGATTTCCTTGAATCGTTTTTAGTTTTTACCCCTTTATTGATGATTGACAAAAAGGGGGAGAAATATTTGAGTTCATATATGCATGTAAAACTCAAATATATTAATATGTTTTTATATGCATATTTATGTTTTGCATATATTAAGTTTAATTAGTATCTAGAACATGTTTTAAGTGGTATCTAGATGATATGTTTTTATATGCATATTTATGTTTTGCATATATTAAGTTTAATTGGTATCTAGAACATGTTTTAAGTGGTATCTAGATGTTTTAATTGATATCTAGAGCATGTTTTGTTTTTGAAAATTTCAATTGATATAAGAACAAGTTTTATTGTTTTATGCATGACTATGCATTTATATGTTTAGCATTCATTGCATATATTTATGTTTCCTTACTATGCATGAGTTAAGGGGGAGTTTCTTTGAAGCTTAACTTTAATCCATGCATATATAACTCCATGAGTTTTGTCATCATCAAAAAGGGGAAGATTGTTGGCCCAAAGACCTTCCACTCTAGTTTTGATGATGATTAACTCATGTAGTTATGTGCACTAATAATCTTGTGTTATTTAATTTCAGATCATTAATCAAGTTATTAGTTGGTGATTAGCTTCAACAAGATGATTTGGAAGCTTCACATGTTGATTCAAGAGCCCGAGCGTCAAAGATCATATATAGCACTTGCTCGGTGGATCAAAGAGTTTTGGATCGAGTCGGCTTGGAGACGGTGCTCTACAAGAAGACATAAGTACCTTGTTTAGTTTTATGTTTAGATCCATTTGTAAAGATTAGAATAGTATGATATGCTCAAGTTCACAACACTCACGTTTCATGTTTTGGTTTTCGGTTTGATAGGTTTAACCGATCTTGGTTTTCATGTATAGATTAATCAAAACAAGTTTACTTTGTTTTTATGTATATTAGATGCGTTCTATATACATACATGCTTCATCCTTTTAAACAAACTTAGTTTGATAGTCTATATCATGAGTTTGGTGTTTTGGTATTTTTAACAAAACTTATATTGGGATTTAAAGTCGAAAAACATGGATATGTAATTGTTTTAATGTATATTGGATTATATCCATATACATCATGTCTAAATGTTGTTTAATATCATGTTTTTGTTTTTGAATAAGTTTTGGACAAAATGTATTCTCAAACTCAAAAATCCAAGTTTAGAAAATACAGTTTTTGGTTTTTAGTAAAAATGATAAGACACAAAAATGTTTCAAAATGTTTTTTATTTGTGATGAAATTTTTATCACAAGTTTATATTTCAATATAAAATGATAAAACTATTTTTGTGCATTCTTACAAGTTTTTATGGATTTATTAGAATAATTTTTACCCAGTTTTTCTGACCCAGAACAGTGCCTGACAGGCTCTGTCGGTCGACCGCACGGTCGACCGAACCAAGGGCTGGTTGACCAGGCGGTCGACCGATGTGCACAGCCCTGTGCACGTCTGGCAGACACTCAGGACGGTCGACCGGTCGGTCGACCGAACCAGAGAGCAGTGCTCTCTGTTTTTGGGCGGTCGACCGGGCGGTCGACCAGCCAGAGAGCCGTTGCTCTCTGGTTCTGGGACGGTCGACCGGGCGGTCGACCGGTAGCTGCCAGCGGTCAAAAATTGACCGTTGGGCGGTCGACCGACCGGTAGACCGGTAGTTCATTTTTGGCAGAATTTGCTGCCAACGGCTATATTTTTCTAGGGGCTATAAATACCCCATTTATGGCCTGTTTTCTCTAAGAATTTTTGGGTCGAAATTTCTGAGCTTTCTCTAGTGTTTAAATAAGTTTTAAAAAGAGTTTCCTTGTGCTAAAAAGATCAATCTTATTGTTTTAAAGTGTTTTGATATTTCAAAGAAAAATAGCCTATTGGGAATTTGGTTTGGTTCTATCATTCTATATCTTTGTATGGTGATTTCCCAAGTGATTTTTCTTTGTTTTAAACACTTTGTTTTCTCCACACTTGAGCTACATCTACTATCTCATTCTATAGGATCTTTGTGTGGGAAAGAAATTGTTTGTGGTTGTTCTTTACACCACCAAGTTGTAAACCCTATATTTGCTTGGCTTTATGCCTTTCCCTCATTGTGTTGAGGAGGTTGTGCATTTGGGTTGTATCCCTCAAGTTGTGAGGTGATCCTTGTGTTGTTTTGTGGTTATCCCTCAAGTTGTGAGGTGATTGTTTGTTGGCTTGGTGTTTTGCCTCAAGAAGGAGGTTGTGGTTATAAAGAGAGGAGTTGGGTACTCCTTGTGATTGTATTGTCCCAAATCCTCGGTGGAGGTTCCCTTTGTGGGAGTCCTGTGTGGACAAGCTAGTGGAGTTGAAATCCTTCAGTGTGAAGGCGGGGATGTAGAGCTGGGTGCTCGAACCTCGAAACATATCTTGTTGTTTGCGCTTGATCCCTTGACTCTTACTCAATCTCTCGCTCTCTCTTTACTTTGTGCCTTGAATCATTTCACATTGATCATTCATACTTATATGCTTGGCTTGGTTGTGTGCATCACTTGTTGCTTGCATCTTGCATAATTGCAATTAGTTCTTTAAATTTAGCATTGAGTCCATTAGATTAGTAGTATCACCTATTCACCCCCCTCTAGGTGATTTTCATCTACCCCTTTATTTATAGCCAGAAAGTTCTAGGGTTTCAGGAAATCATAATTGGATTCGACTCCTTTTCAAAAATGAAGTCTGAATTCCAACAGAAGATCTGTCAGTCGACTGAGTCTCGGTCGATCGGGCCTATCCTTCAGTTGACCGATCAGTCGACCGTTGCCAACAGAAACTTATGCATGTCAGTCGGTCGACCGCTTCCTACTACGGATGATCGGGCGGTCGACCAGGCTGCTCCTGTGCACGTTGTAAATCACCTAGAGGAGGTGAATAGGTGATATGGCTAATCTAAATGCTAACAGCGGAAATTAAAAACTTAATTGCAACTACACTTAATATAACTAACGAGTGTAGCCGAATTCCCCGTGAAGGGCTCTGAACTAACTCCTCTTGATTCCCCTAGATAAGGGTTGAGGTGCTATATGAAGCTCTCGTGGTTAAGTACAAGTGAGGCACACAAATAACCGAGCATATAATGGATAAGCAATATGAAATAATGCAAGGCACAAATGCTAGCAAATAAGATATGAATGATATGATGCAATGCACAACACAAATAAAGACAGAGAGTGTTTAGAGTCAATGGATCAAACGCAAAGACAAAGATATGTTTCGAGGTTCGAACCCCTAGCTCTACGTCCCCGCCTTCACCGAGAAGGATTTCTAATCCACTAACTTGTCCACCGAGGACTCCCACCGAGGGAACCTCCACCGAGGAGGATTTGTACAAACACCGGGAGTACCGAACTCCTCTCTCAACCAATACAACCTCAAACGAGGCAAACAAATACCATCTCACACAAGAGGGGTAGGCCCTTAGCCAAACAACCACAAATCACCTCTACCGAAGAGGGATACAAACCAAACTCTACCTCTCACTAGAGGGAGCAAACCACAATCTCAACCTCTACCAAAGAGGGAGCAACCAACAAATGAGAGTTTACAACTTGGTGGTATCTTTCAACCACAAACAATTCCTCTTTCCACAAACAAAGATCCTAAATAGAATAGGATAGAATGATAGGCTCAAGTGTGGAAAAACTAGAGTTTGGAAAACAAAAACTCAAAGAAAAATAATTGGAAAAACTCTTGATAAAAGATAGAAATGAAGAACAAAGCAAATCTCCTAATTTTTTATTTTCTTTGATTTTTTCAAAAACTCTAAAACAAATAAAATAGATCTTTTTGGCACAAAAACTCTTTTGAAAACTTGTTTAAAATACTAGAGAAACTCTGTAATTTTTGCTCTTGAAATCTTAGTTAAAATCCCTAAGAAATGGGGCTTAAATAGCCTCCCCCAAAAATATAGCTGTTGGCTGAAACTGTCAGCCAGGATAGCTGGCGGTCGACCGCCCGGTCGACCGCCAACGGTCGAAAAATCGACCGTTGGGGAACTGCGGTCGACCGGCCGGTCGACCGAACTTTTACAGAGAGCAGAGCTCTCTGCTCGGTCGACCGCCCGGTCGACCGGCCCAGTTCCCTGGCCAAACGTGCACAGACCTGTGCACGTCGGTTGGCCACCGGCCCGGTCGACCGCCAGAGCCTGGCAGCCAGGTTTCTGGGTCAGAAAAACTGGTTTTTAAATATTCTAAAAATTCCATAAAATTTTTTAAAAATCCACAAAAATAGTTTTATCATTTTGCATTGATATATAAACATGTGATAAAAATTTCAAGACAAATATCAATCATTTTGAACTATTTTTGTGTCTTGTAAATTTTATCAAAAATCAAAACTTGTATTTTACCAAACATGGATTTTTCAATACATGAATAGGAAAGTCAAAATAAGTTTGTCTAGGAAGTTAAGCATGCATGTATAGAATGAATCTGCTATACATAAACCAATTAAACTTGTTTTGATCTAGTATTCATGAAAACAAATATCAGTTAAACCAAAAACCGAAAAACCAATATCCAAAACATAAAACGTGTGTGTATTGTGCACTTGAGCATATCAACTATCTAATCTTTACACATGGATCTAAAACACACTAAACTAAACTATAGATACCTAAGTCTTCTTGATAAATACCGTCTTCAAGTCGACCCGATCCAAAACGTGATCCACGAGCGAGACTCCAACGAGTGCTATGGTATGATCTTGATGCTCGGGCTCTGGAATCACCATGTGAAAGCTTCTAAACTCCTTTGTTGAAGCTAATCACCAACTAATATCTTGATAAATGATCTGAAATTAAAATCACAGGATTATTAGTAAACATAACTACATGAGTTAATCATCATCAAAACTAGAATGGAAGGCCTCTGGGCCAACAATCTCCTCCTTTTTGATGATGACAAAACTCATGGAGTTATATATGCATGGATTAAAGTTAAGCTTCAAAGAAGCTCCCCCTTAACTCATGCATAACAAAAACAATAAATATATGCAATGAATGTCAAAACATGCTCTTGATATCAATTAAATAAAACAAAATTAATGAAGCTCTTGATACCAAAAATAAACAACATGTTCTTTAAATAATGTTTTTGATATCAATTGAACTTAATAAAAACATAAAACATGCATATAAAAACATGCATATAACTCCAACATGTTCTTTAAATAATGTTCTTGATATCAATTGAACTTAATAAAAACATAAAACATGCATATAACTCAAATTCTTCTCCCCCTTTTTGTCAATCATCAACAAAGGGGTTAAAATAAAACAAATAAAAACATATTCTTTTCCCTTTTTGTTCAAAACAAAGAATCAATAAAGGGTGAATCAAAACACACAAAAAAAAAATGTTCTTCCCCTTTTTGTCTAAAACAAAAACAATATCAATAAGGGGTATAATCAAACATGATACCAATTAAAAATATGTCAATGAAGTGCATCTTGATACCAATTGAAAGTGAACATAAAAACAAAATTTTGATACCAATTGATAAGTAAACAAATAACACACCAATGGTAAATAAACAATCTTGATATCAAATTGTAAATATTTTTCATTTTGAACATATGATACCAAAATCAACTTAATTTTTCAATCATAAAGTATGGGAGTGGAAATCAAATACAAATTGAAAGATGAAAATCGAATTTTCTCTCCCTTTATGAAATACCAACTAAAAATATGCATAAGCTTGTATAGGATACTAATTGAAAACAAATCAATTGAAACATGATTAAAACTCAAGTTTTAGCATAAACAAGATTTGTGTATGAAAAATGAATATCAATCAAAATAGATGATACCAAATGAAAGCATACATACATAAAAAAATATATGAGTATACAAAAAGATGTCAATATTGATACCAATTGAAAGAATCCAATGATACCAATTGAAATAACAATAAGATCAAATGTATATCTCATATAATCTATCCTCCCAACTCATGCTCATGTTTAAAATAATTTTCAATATAAAGCATACATAGGCATGGTCTCCCAACAAACCGCCCGTAGAAGGTAGGGGTTTTCAAAAATAGGTTTGAAAATAAAGTATGTTTGAAAAACTCTACCATAATGAAGAATACGAACTAGTTAAATGGAAAAACTTGTTAACTAGTACGAAATCCTTCAAGCAAGGAATAAAACAAAAATGTTTTTCATGAAACACATGTAAATCACACGATCACTAAACACTCAAAGTCAATAAAGCACATATCAAACTCATGAAAACAAAATCATGAGAAACCATATACAGTGAGTGAACAAGTGTTATGTGAAATACATAATCATGAAAAAATAAGCTCAATTAAGTTATTCCTTGAAAACATGAAAGCATGAAAGTCATCAAACTATTAATCTTCAAGGCATATGTATGTCATGTACAAATTAAAGTATACATACATATCTAAAACATAACGAGTCCACAAATGTATATGCATAAAGGCACGTGGCTCAAAGGATATACATGTATATCTAATAGTTTGGACAAGATGGACATATACATGAAGTTAAACATAAATACATGAATCATGAAAACATGGGTAAAATAGGAATACAAGTTAAAATGCATGGATCATCAAAACTAGACTATACTAGCATATTTAACGGGAACAAATAAGAATTCAAACTCAAACATATATAGATTTATTTGTGGCCCACTATATGCATAAGTATATACCTAGTCTTAAAGAAAACTAACATTTAAACATATATTCAAATCAAGAAGCATTAAAACATGATATAAATCAACATGATAAATAAAACATGATCATTATGTAAATTCACATGTTATTAGAGCTATGATAAACATGATAGCTAAACAATGGTGAGAACAAAAAAATAATGATCCATATTAAACATGGGTGTCTCAAATGCTATACATGCATGTCAAGGGCCTAATAATCATGGCATTTTCATAATAATCTATAAACATCCAAAACATGCTATAAACAAGGAATATGAAAAGCATGTAAATAAAAATAAGGAGTAAGAGACTGTTACCAAAACCTATGAGGCAACTCTGCATGTCTCCAAAACAAGATAGTTCTCCCACCAACACTTCCCCTGAAAGTGATGCATCCAAATAGTTTCCTTTAAGCATGGAACGCATCCACTCCAAGGTACCTATACTCTCACGTCATGCGAAAGCCCACATCTACATCAAAAACAATAGGGGTGGTCTTTGGTACCCACACTCTTTTGGGTCCACGGGGGTTAGTCCCTTCTCTAACCCAAACAAATTTATTTGCTAAATTTACATCATGTATTCTATCATAGTAAAATTTAGCAAGGTGGCCCTTACGTCCACAATGTGAACAAGTGTACACATGAGCATACATGGTGTGATGGTGTCCGTGAGGAGCATGTGTATGCCGTGAAGGGTGTGCATGCAAAGATGAAACTTGTTTCTTTCGAAACAAAGTTTTCAAACGTGTATGACTCACAACACATTGGCTCAAAGTGGAGCCCAAACAATCAATACTCTTCTTAAGCATGGATATATTATTTTCAATTAAAGAAGAGGTGTGGCATGCAATAGGTGATCTAGATGAACCTACACTAGCATGGCAAACATGAGAATCTATATTATTTTGCAAAGATACATTTTTCTTTAAACAAACATCTAAATCATTTGAAATAGAAATTATTTTATTTTTCAAAGAAACATTCTCTTTTACTACAAAATCAATTTATGAAGATAATTTTTCATTTTTCTTCAAAATAATATTGCAATAATTTTTAGATTTTAAAACTTAATTTTCTTTTAAGGCAAGATCAAGTTGAGATTTTAATGAATCCCTTTCATTAAAAATCTCCTTTTTCTCTTGCAAAACCAACTCAAGTTTTGAAAACAAATCCTTTTTTCTTTATTAATTTTACAAGTTTTCTTTTTCAAAACCTTATATTTTTCAAGGAGGTTCTCACAAACAATAGATAACTCTTCATTCAAGGCATTGGCATCCATATCATCATGATCATCAAATGAAGAGCTAGCACTATCTAGTTGAGTATCCGAGTATACCTCAAGGGAGTCATTCCCTTGGACCATATAGCATCGTTGTGGCTCAGATTCATCTCCACTAGATTCCTCCTCTTATTGGATTGGCATTTGAAGCTTGGAGGTGGAGGTGGTTGTCAACTTGTTCCACACTGCAAAAGCGGAATCAAGATTAGAAACAAGCAAAAGATGTTCTTTAGAAAGCGTGCTTCTAATAGCCTCAAGGGCATGTGCATTGGCCCCTATATGATTGCTATTACCAAGATAGCATTTCTTAATAGCGGCAAGGAAAACATGCAAGCCTAGGGTTTGTAGATAGATGGACATCCTAGTCTTCCAAACAGCAATGTTGGAAGCATCAAACATAGGTGGGGTCATGAAGTCCATGGGTGTATGTGTGCAAATGCAAATACAAATGAAGATTAGCAAAACAAGATCTTACTCCTAGGTTGTTAGACCTAAGTATCAGGAGCGTAGGCTCTGATACCAATAGTAAATCACCTAGAGGGGGGTGAATAGGTGATATGGCTAATCTAAATGCTAACAGCAAAAATTAAAAACTTAATTACAACTACACTTAATACAACCAACGAGTGTAGCCGAATTCCCCGTGAAGGGCTCTGGACTAACTCCTCTTGATTCCCCTAGATAAGGGTTGAGGTGCTATATGAAGCTCTCGTGGTTAAGTACAAGTGAGGCACACAAACAACCACGCATATAATGGATAATCAATATGAAACAATGCAAGGCACAAATGCAAGCAAATAAGATATGAATAATATGATGCAATGCACAACACAAATAAAGAGAGAGAGTATTTAGAGTCAATGGATCAAACGCAAAGACAATGATATGTTTCGAGATTCGAGCCCCTAGCTCTACGTCCCCGCCTTCACCGAGAAGGATTTCTAATCCAGTAACTTGTCCACCGAGGACTCCCACCGAGGGAACCTCCATCGAGGAGGATTTGTACAAACACCGGGAGTACCGAACTCCTCTCTCAACCAATACAACCTCAACCGAGGCAAACAAACACCACCTCACACAAGAGGGGTAGGCCCTTAACCAAATAACCACAAATCACCTCTACCGAAGAGGGATACAAACCAAACTCCACCTCTCACTAGAGGTAGCAAACCACAATCTCAACCTCTATCAAAGAGGGAGTAACCAACAAATGAGGGTTTACAACTTGGTGGTATCTTTCAACCACAAACAATTCCTCTTTCCACAAACAAAGATCCTAAATAGAATAGGATAGAATGATAGACTCAAATGTGGAAAAACTAGAGTTTAGAAAATAAAAACTCAAAGAAAAATACTTGGGAAAACTCTTGATAAAAGATAGAAATGAAGAACAAAGCAAATCTCCCAATTTTCTATTTTCTTTGGCTTTTTCAAAAACTCTAAAACAAATAAGATAGATCTTTTTGGCATAAAAACTCTTTTGAAAACTTATTTAAAACACTAGAGAAACTCTGTAATTTTTACTCTTGAAATCATAGTTAAAATCCCCAAGAAATGGGGCTTAAATAGCCTCCCCTAAAAATATAGCTGTTGGCTGAAACTGTCAGCCAGGACAGCTGGCGATCGACCGCCCGGTCGACCGCCAACGGTCAAAAAATCGACCGTTGGGGAACTGCGATCGACCGGCCGGTCGACCGAACTTTTACAGAGAGCAGAGCTCTCGGCCCGGTCGACCGCCCGGTCGACCGGCCCAGTCCCTGGCCAAACATGCACAGACCTGTGCACGTTGGTCGACCGACCGGTCGACCGACTCTGGGTCCGGTCGACTGGCCCGGTCGACCGCCAGAGCCTGACAGCCAGGTTTCTAGGTCAGAAAAACTGGTTTTTAAATATTCTAAAAATTTCATAAAAACTTCTAAAAATCCACAAAAATAGTTTTATCATTTTGCATTGATATATAAACATGTGATAAAAATTTCAAGACAAATATCAATCATTTTGATCTATTTTTGTGTCTTGTAAATTTTATCAAAAGCCAAAACTTGTATTTTACCAAACATGGATTTTTCAATACATGAATAGGAAAGTCAAAATAAGTTTGTCTAGGAAGTTAAGCATGCATGTATAGAATGAATCTACTATACATAAACCAATTAAACTTGTTTTGATCTAGTATTCATGAAAACAAATATCGGTTAAACCAAAAATCGAAAAATCAATATCCAAAACATAAAACGTGTGTGTATTGTGCACTTGAGCATATCAACTATCTAATCTTTACACATGAATCTAAAACACACTAAACTAAACTATGGATACCTTAGTCTTCTTGATAAACACCGTCTTCAAGTCGACCCGATCCAAAACGTGATCCACGAGCAAGACTCCAACGAGTGCTATGGTATGATCTTGATGCTCGGGCTCTGGAATCACCATGTGAAAGCTTCTAAACTCCTTTGTTGAAGCTAATTACCAACTAATATCTTGATAAATGATCTGAAACTAAAATCACAAGATTATTAGTAAACATAACTACATGAGTTAATAATCATCAAAGCTAGAGTGGAAGGCCTCTGGGCCAACACACGTTGTGTAAGAAGAGGAGAGGGGAAGTCAAGGAAGTCGATGATGATCTAGAGATTCAGCAACAGCAGCACGGTCGACCAGGTCGGTTGACCGTAGCAAGGAAATAGCAGCAGCAGCAGCACGGTCGACCGACCGGGTCGGTCGACCGTTGTGCACCAACGTGCACAAGGTTATAGCGGTCGATCGCCCGGTCGACCGACTGAAAGTGCCTAACTCTCTGTTAGGCACGGTCGACCGGCACGGTCGACCGGTGCCTAGGGTCGGTCGACCGACCGGTCGACCGACAGTCGGGTTCATGCTGTTTTGGGAAGTTTGCTGAATTAGAATTCAGCCTAAATTGAAAACTGATTCCTAGGGCTTTCTTTTAGGGTATATGAGAGAGGCAAAGCTCTCTTAATTGTAATACTAAAATACTCGTATTGATTATAAATTAATAGAAATCTCTCTTCCTTGCCCCGAGGACGTAGGCAAAATTCGCCGAACCTCGTTAAATCTGATTTTGTGCTCTTCTCATTGATTGTTTGTTATTTGCTGTTGGTGGTACTGCTATTTTTCACTGCTATTTTGCACCTAGGATCTAGGGTTTCCTCTACGTGATTGTTGTTCATCGTACAACAAGTGTTATCAGAGCATCCCAGGTTCATCGTGGGATTATATGGAGATTCGAAAGGCATCAATTGCTGATTTTGTGGAGATCGAGTGTCAATCTCAGATCAGCTTTGAGACTGTTTGTGGGATCATGTGTCGATATCAGAACAGCATGTGGAGTGCTCAAGGAATCATTAGAGGAGTAGATCTGGTTAGAAACTCATCCAGGGTTTCGTGAGAAGGTAAAGATCTGATCTTTATCAAAGTTGTTTATCTATCTCTGTTTGGTTTTTCCGCATTACATAGAGGATCCAATCAGAGATATGGCAGAAGAAAGTACTTCAGTGAGGAACATGAATCCTCATCCAAGGATTGACGTGATGAAGTTTAATGGCATTAACAATTTTGGCATGTGGAGGTGCGAGGTGATGGATGCCCTGAATGCATCTAACCTCGAGGATACTCTACGTCTGGAGAAGAATCGAAGCACAACCACTAAAGAAGGGTGGGAGAAGATGAACCGATCTGCGTGTGGCTTGATTAAACCGTGTCTAACAAAAGACATCAAATATCTTGTGTTACACGAGACATCTGCGAGGCAGTTATGGGAGATCCTTGAAAGAAAATATCTGACCAAGAGTATTGAATCTAGATTACAGCTGAAAAGTAAGCTGTACGGGTTTCAGATGAAGAGAGGATGCTCCGTAAATGAACATCTGAATCGCTACACGAACCTTCTTACGGATTTCGTCAATGTAGATGTCAAGATAGATGAAGAAGATAAAGCAGTAATTCTCTTGAACTCTCTTCCTACAAAGGAATATGAGACGTTTACCTTAACCTTCATAAATGGGAGACAGTTCCTTGACTATCATGAAGTGTCGTCTGCTTTGGCAAATTATGAGACGAGGAGAAAGGAAAGACAGCCTTCTCAGGCGAGCTCATCAGCAGAGGCGCTAGCAGTAAGAGACAGGGGTTCATATAGGAAGGGCAAAGATGATTGAGGGAGATCGAAGTCCAGGCCAAGTTATCGAGATCTGAAGAAGAACCAGTGTGCCTTCTGTAGAGAATTAGGGCACTGGAAAGTTGATTGTTCAATGGCTAAAGGGAAGAAGAAGGAGTCTAAGACTGAGGCAAATCTTGCAAAGGTGATCAGTACTCAGAGTAGTACTTCACAGGCAGGTAGATCAGACTCAGACTCGTCAGTTTTCTCATTCTTTGTCACTACTCCCATCGTTGGCTACTCAGGAGATAACGAGTGAACTTTTAATACTGGTGCTACATACCATGTGTGCCCTAATAGGGATTGATTTTTTAATTTTGAGAAGCTGGAGGGAAGTTCAGTCATTATGGGCGATGATCTTCCATGTATCATGGAGGGTGTAGGAACAATCCAAATAAGATGTTTGATGGGATGATAAGGGAACTGAAGGAAGTGAGGTATGTACCTCAACTGAAGAGAAACCTAATCTCTGTTGGAGCTTTGGAGGCATTGGGCCTTGTGGTGTCGATAAAGGAGGGAGTCCTTAAGATGACCAAAGGTTCGATGGTGGTATTAAAGGCCGTTCGCAGGAACAATCTTTACTACTTGAATGGTAGTACTGTTACAGGACAAGTCTACTAGTTCAGATGATGACTCAACCAGGCTATAGCATATGAGGCTGGGACACGTAGGAGAAAAGTCTTTGTAAAATCTTGCAAGACAAGGTGTATTGAAGGGTGCCGGAACCTGCAAGCTGAAATTTTGTGAACACTGTATCATCGGGAAGAAGATCAAGGTGAAGTTCGGCACAGCAACACATTACACCAAGGGGATTCTTGACTATGTTCACACTGATGTTTGGGGACCTACCAAGACTGCATCAATTGGAGGTAATCATTACTTTGTATCGTTTATTGATGATTATTCTAGGCGTTGTTAGGTATATACCATGAGACACAAAGGGGAAGTCCTAGAATTGTTTGTGAAGCGGAAGAAAAACTTGAAAAGAAGTACGTGAAGGAAAATTAAGGTCCACTCTTCAGATAATGGGGGAGAATATAAATCTGATCCTTTCCTTCAGCTATGTCTTAATGAAGGCATAGAGAGACACTTCACAGTGAGGGAGACACCGCAACAGAACGGGGTAGAAGAAAGGATGAACAGGACTTTGCTAGAAAAAGTCTGGTGTATGTTGTCCAATGCCGGTTTATCGAAGAACTTCTGGGCTGAGGCTTTGGCATATGCATGCTATCTTGTGAACAGGTTGCCTTCGTTTGCGATAGAGGGGAAACTCCTCTCGAGGTTTGGTCAGAAAAAGTAGCTGCTGATTATGATTTGCTAAGGGTGTTTGGTTGTCCAGCCTATTATCATGTCAAAGATGATAAGTTAGACCCAAGAGCAAAGAAGGGCGTGTTCGTCGATTTCAAGAAGGGAATCAAAGGGTTCAAGATTTGGGATCCAACGGACATGAAGTTTCTTCTCAGCAGGGATGTCACATTTGATGAGTCTTCTATGTTGAAGCCTAAGGTCTCTCAGCAGGTGGAGATTAGCAAAACCAAAGATGTATCGCAGCAGGTAGAGAATGATGCAAATCCACTCTCTCTAGAAAGTTCAACATCTGTGAGGATCATGCCTAGGGTGACACAGGGTAATGATCAAGTAGATGAGGGAGATGCTGATGATGAAGAGGGTCAAGAATAGGTCATGGGTAATGTTCCTGACTCACTGCAGTTGGAAGACCAAGGAGAAACACAAGGAAACTAAGTTGGCTCACTACAGATATGGTCGTGGCATATGCACTTTCGGTCGTTGAGGAGGCTATCCTGTCCACCTTTAGAGAAGCTGAAATCAGTTCAGAGTCGAAGATGTGGAAAGAAGCCATGGAAGAAGAGATGAAGTCTCTCTACAAGAACGACACTTGGGAACTCACCAGGTTGCCCAAAGGGAAGAAGGCGATAGGCTGTAAGTGGGTGTATGCAAAGAAGCAAGGATCTCATCAAGAAGATATGGTGCGCTACAAGGTTAGATTGGTAGCAAAAGGCTATACTCAAAGGGAAGGAATTGACTACCATGTGGTATTTTCTCCAGTTGTAAAGCATTCGTCAATTCGTATGTTATTGGCTTTGGTGGCACAGTACGAGTTGGACCTTGATCAACTCGATGTAAAGACAGCCTTTCTCCATGGCGATCTGGATGAAGAGATCTACATGTCTCAGCCGACAGGGTTCAAGATTGCAGGGAGAGAAGATACGATGTGTAAGCTGAAAAGTCGCTATATGGACTAAAACAGTCTCCAAGACAGTGGTACAAGCAGTTCGACAGCTTCATCAGAGGAAGGAAGTACACACGTCGCCACTATGACCCATGTGTGTATTACAACAAGCTACCGACAGGGGAGTGATTGAAGCTTTACCTGCACATAAAAATAAAGAATTTCAGATTTAAGAATGAAGATGTGCAAGTGCTCAATTCTTCCGCTATAGCAAGTGGCTATGCGGGTCGTGATCCACAAGGAGGGTTTTGCGATAGAAGCATTCACGGTTCTTTATTGAAATCTTTATGAAGACAAACGAAAGTTCTTCTTTGTTTAAAGAAATGAAAATGAAAAAAGAGTTAATAGTTAAAGTTAAAAAGAAAGCGATAGATGAAGAAGGTGGAGAAAATCAGAAAACGACTATGTACAAATGAATTGGAAAAGAAAGATTTGGAAGATGAGGTGTTGGTGATTTAATTTACAGAAATAAAAGAAAAGAAAGAAGATGAAAAAGGTACTCACCTAGTTTGGTTGATGACATCCCTGGAACCCTTGCATGTTCTACCTTGCTTTGGAGGCGTTCAACGCATAGGTCATAAGATCGAGCTCAGTCCCTATTCGCATTATATCATCAAGCCTTGCAAGAATGAAGTGATACGGATCTTGAGGAGGAGAACGTCTTCATGAAGTATCGTTAGCACTCACAAAGGCTTTTGTATACTTATACTTCTGGATTCACTTGCAAGCTCATCAAAAACAAAAGAGGTAAAGTAGAAAGAGGAAGAAGAAAACAAAAGAAAATACGAACATAAACAAATGTTTACCTTTATTCCTTTCAGAAACGATGGAAGAAAGGAGAAGGGTACATCGGTGTCACTCTCAACATAGGCCTTCCTCTCTTACTTACATGAATCTTTATCTAACCTAAGCTTACAGACAAATTACATAAAAAGAAAAGAAAAACCTAAACTACAAAGAATGAAAACTAGGCTAAATCCTATCTCTGCATGGTCGTCCCATTTTCAGCGCAAACAATGGCTTTTTATAGGCAAAACCCACACCCTCAGGATCCCGAGGAGATCGGGGGAGCAAACGCTCCCCCTAACTCCCCAACCAAGCCGCGGAAACACGGCTTTGGCCGCGTTTTCGCGGCCAAGGTGTGGCCAAGTGGCCACACCCTGTTGGTGGGTCACTCTGGTAATTTCTTCTGCTTTTATCTTTAGTTGGTTTCTTTGTTTGGGTCCAGGATTCTGACGAAATGGCCTTCGATTCTTGGCTTTAACCGATCGATTCTGAGAGGATTCTTCTCAACCGGTTTTCAACCTCTTGATTTTACCCTGATTCAGTGAGCTCGAATTAATTCTGATTTAACTCAGAATTTTGGTGGGCTTTTGGGCTCATTTCTCTTCATCTCCTTAAGGAATGGGCCTGCAAATAAATTAAGCATTTAATTAGAATAATGCAGATTTTATTCTATAATAAATATGAAAATATGATACTAAATATACAACATTAGTGACCAATCACACCCCATACCTATCTTTTGCTCGTTCTCGAGCAAAACAACTAAACTATACTAAGGATTATTAGACCACTTTCGCAGGTCACGTGATTGCACTGAGCATGTGCAACAAGCCGTTAAACCTCTAGGTTTCCCCTAGAGGACGAGTTTTGTCTCGTGAGGGTTTTCAGCGGATTACACCCACAAAATCCATAAAGAAAGAGAAATAAAGAGTTAGTATTTTCGAAAAGCATTTTGAAAGAGAAAAATATTTGAAATATAATTGTAAGATCTAAGCAATCTATAAGTTATAGGAAAACTGAATTTTTCATTCCTAAACTTAGTCTCTATTCAAAAATTTGTTATCAATCAAAGTAAGGAGTCAAATTATACTTCTCATCTAGTCTATTACTTTACCCTAAGTCATATGCACCTTGTGATCGTGAAAATTTTGACAAAGGGTTCATTAACTCTAACTCTTATGCCTTATTTATTTATATAAATATATTTTTCTTGTGGTATTATTCCTTAGTTCTATTAGGCTTTCTAATCTGCCCATGTAACGAGCCTTTAATCGATGACTCTCAAACCAAACGGTCTTAGGGCACCGGGTGAGAAAAAACACCCAAGGACTTAAGGACTCGAGCAAACAAGGCCACAAAACTAAGGATTTTATTATATGGACCCCTTTTAGGCGTGAATACTTATGCTTTATTAGGCACAAATACCCAGCTTAATCAGAGGATTTTATATATATATTTTTTTCTCAAACTTATCTAATCATCTTTAGCATAAATACTAAGGCTTACTTAGCCAAAGCACCTAGCTAATCAATAATTAGACTTGTTCATTTTTCATAGATATTTTTTTCTCTTTTATATATAAGGCATAAGAATCTTTGTTTTTGAACCCTAAGTGTGTAAGTGTATGAAGTGTGCATATTTCATCAAGGTAAAGATCAAGACTAAATTACTTTGACAAATTATCTTCCTAACCCTAAAAATCAAACAAATAATCTTATTTTGACCAAGTTTAAGAAATCCTAATTTGAATTTTCCTATTCCTTAAAATTAACTTAATTTCTTACAAAAAATATGTCAAAGTATTGTTTCTATTTTCAAAAAGTTTTGTAAAAGTAAATTTTTTTTAATAAAAAGAAAAACCTAAGTTATGTTAGACCCTCCCCCACACCTATCTCATGCATTGTCCTCAATGTATGAATTAATGCGTAGATGCATGAAAAAGACGAAAGGGAAGGAAAATGTTACCTTAAGGTGGTGGTTCCGGTGGTGGTCTGATTGGTCCACGAAATGCGGCCCAATCGACTTTTCGTTGGGTTCGGAGGAACCCACCAGAAGTTTTTCTAATATAACCCATTAAAATTGTATATCCATGAAGGATTTTTATTAAGTACTTGGCCCCATCTAATTTTCAAATTCCATAACAAATTTCAGAGTCAAATTTGTCAACCACCTCGTCCTAGAATGGAGTGTGAAAAGATAGAATGATTGACTTGGACTTAGGATGTACAGGAACTAATACCGACTCAGGAAGGTGACTTAAGTCAAGTAAAGGTTCAGGAGTCGGAACAGGTTCAGGAATTGGGTCCAAGTCAAGAAGATGAAACTCAAGTCCACATTGATTTTCCAACAATGGAATGTGACTTAATATTGGTGATTCAAGTTCAGGAATGATAGGTGTAGGAATCAAAACTGACTCTAAAATATTACCTAAGTCGGGTAACAAAACAGGAGTCAATATTGATTCGGGAATTTGAACTTGATCACATATTTGAGAATCTAGGTCACATTTCTCATTGAGTTCAATGTTATAAAAAGGAGAACTTGCCAATTTGTCAATAGGATTTTCAAAAGTGTAAAATTGGTCAAGTTCAATATGATCATCAAAAATGGGTGATTCAATTTCATGATGAATTGGCACTGGATTCAATGTTGACTCGGGGTAAAGATTGAAATCAGGTGAAGACACCAGAGTCATTATTGAATCAGGAAGTAAAATTGAATCACTAAGTTGAGGTTCATGATCATATCCATTTTCAAGTTCGATTTCAGAAAGGGATAACTTGCCAAACTGTCAATATTATTTGGAGTTTGGGCAAGTTCAAATGACTATTCTGAAATGAAACCTTGATTTCCAAAACTACATGACTCTTTGGCTCTAACAGAATAGTTACTGACATCAGAATTGGCCAAACGGTGAGAATGTAAAGATTGGACCATCATATCTATGTCGTGATTATGAGTGTTTTGAGCCTGAGTCATGGCTTCAAGCATCTCTTCATAGGTGATATGTTCATTGTTGTGTTGAAAAGATGAAGAGTTGTCTTGGAATTGGTAGTGAAATTGTGAGTCTATTAGATTTTGTGATTTTTGTTTGGACTCACGCATACTCATTTCCAAAATTGTTGGTTTTCTATTTTGGACTGGTGGAACTGAGTATGAATCTTAAAAATATTGTGGACTAGGTGGAGAAGGAGGACAAGTTGGTTGAAAATTGGACTCGGGGAACATGAATCCCCATTGACTCTGTGAAGAGTTGAAATCATTCTGGAAATTATAGTTATCAGATTGGGGGCCTGGGTTATATTGATTCGGATAAGACCAATCCGGCACACTAGGTTGGTTAAAGTTATGATATGGCGGGTTAGTAATATCCGAAAATAAAGTTGGTGTGTAATATGGATTATTATTGAAGTTAGAAAAATTGTTATTATAAGCCATATCACACACTAGAATACAAACAAAAAGAAAGAAAAACAAACAAATAAACAAACAAATAAAAGGAAAAAATTCTAACTAAGTTAGGGTAGACCTATGACCTAGACGACTCCTAACTGATTAGACTATCCACGAGAGGTTTAATGCAGACTTTGACCACAAGCTAATCAGCCAGGTCAGGGCAAGGTTGGTGGGAGGTTTTTCGTCAAAGACGTTCCTTAATTAAATAACCACCAACCTTCGGGCTTTCGGCCCTTAATCCCTTTCCTAGACACTGATTTGGCAGGAGTCAAATTCCAACACCTTTCCCCCTTGGGATAATCTCCTACTTGAGTCTGAGATGTCCCTAGGGCCAACGTCTACTCATTTTTAGTTAGGCTTGGGTTAGTGAGTGCTTGGAATCTAATTTTTGGGCCAAGGAAGGGTGATAAAATCCCCACCTTATCAGGTTATGGGTTAGTGCTCTTAAGATAAGTTTGTGCAAGTGTACAAGATATGTAAAATAAGATTCACTTAAAGTGATAAAAATCAACTAAGAGATGAGTCTTATTCTAGATGCAATGCGAACGTACCTTGCTCCAGCACTCTTCAACAGTAAAAATAAATGAATCGAAAAGACACGTGCTAAAAATGCAAACGTTTAATCAATTTTTATCTTTTTCAACAAGTATTTTACTGTTAGTTTATTAGCAGGCTTATGGTGATGGCATATAAGAAAAAAACAAATTGCAGAAAACTAAAATTTTGCAAGTCAAGCAGCCCTGCAAAAAATAACGTTAGTAGTCAACTCCTTTTTGCCGCGGATCCGCGGCTTTGGCCGCGAAAACGCGGCAAAGCAGAGGGTAATTGGTCTCTGCTTTCTAGAGCAGAGGTCCAATACCACTTATATGTTACTGCAATCTTATTTTCCTGCTTTGCTTGCCCTATAACCTACAACAGAGAAGAAAATTCGTTTTAGTTCTAAAAAATTTTCAATAAAAATCAGATTTCAATAAAAACGTTACCCTCCCCGGCAACGACGCCAAAATTTGATTGAAGCTTTACCTGCACATAAAAATAAAGAATTTCATATTTAAGAATGAAGATGTGCAAGTGCTCAATTCTTCCGCTATAGCAAGTGGCTATGTGGGTCGTGATCCACAAGGAGGGTTTTGCGATAGAAGCGTTCACGGTTCTTTATTGAAATCTTTATGAAGACAAACGAAAGTTTTTCTTTGTTTAAAGAAATGAAAATGAAAAAAGAGTTAATAGTTAAAGTTAAAAAGAAAGCGATAGATGAAGAAGGTGGAGAAAATCAGAAAACGACTATGTACAAATAAATTGGAAAAGAAAGATTTGAAAGATGAGGTGTTGGTGATTTAATTTACAAAAATAAAAGAAAAGAAAGAAGATGAAAGAGGTACTCACCTAGTTTGGTTGATGACATACCTGGAACCCTTGCATGTTCTACCTTGCTTTGGAGGCGTTCAACGCATAGGTCATAAGATCGACTCAGTCCTTGTTCGCATTATATCATCAAGCCTTGTAAGAATGAAGTGATATGGATCTTGAGGAGAAGAACGTCTTTATGAAGTATCGTTGGCACTCACAACGGCTTTTGTATACTTATACTTCTGGATTCACTTGCAAGCTCATCAAAAACAAAAGAGGTAAAGTAGAAAGAGGAAGAAGAAAACAAAAGAAAATACGAACATAAACAAATGTTTACCTTTATTGCTTTCAGAAACGATGGAAGAAAGGAGAAGGGTACATCGGTATCACTCTCAACATGGGCCTTCCTCTCTTACTTACATGAATCTTCATCTAACCTAAGCTTACATACAAATTACATAAAAAGAAAAGAAAAACCTAAACTACAAAGAATGAAAACTAGGCTAAATCCTATCTCTGCATGGTCGTCCCATTTTCAGCGCAAACAATGGCTTTTATAGGCAAGACCCACCCTTAGGATCCCGAGGAGATCGAGGGAGCAAACGCTCCCCCTAACTCCCCAACCAAGCCGCGGAAACGCAGCTTTGGCCGCGTTTCCGCGGCCAGGGTGTGGCCAAGTGGCCACACCCTGTTGGTGGGTCGCTCTGGTAATTCCTTCTGCTTTTATCTTTAGTTGGTTTCTTCATTTGGGTCCAAGATTCTGACGAAATGGCCTTCGATTCTTGGCTTTAACCGATCGATTCTGAGAGGATTCTTCTGAACCGATTTTCAACCTCTTGATTTTGCCCTGATTCAGTGAGCTCAAATTAATTCTGATTTAACTCAGAATTTTGGTGGGCTTTTGGGCTCATTTCTCTTCATCTCCTTAAGGAATGGGCCTGCAAATAAATTAAGCATTTAATTAGAATAATGCAGATTTTATTCTATAATAAATATGGAAATATGATACTAAATATGCAACATTAGCGACCAATCAGGGAGTATATCTATTTACTTCTGTATGTAGATGATATGCTTATTGCTTCAAGGTCTAGATCTGCAATTGATGCACTAAAGAGGGACTTATCCTCTGAGTTTGAGATGAAGGATCTTGGTGAAGTAAAGAAGGTGCTAGGCATGGAAATTACTCGAGACCGAAGGGTCGGCAGGGTGAGCTTGACACAGAAGGGGTATTTGCAAAAGGTACTTCAGAGGTTCAACATCGGCAAGGATGTGAAGTCTGCAAGTACACCACTGGCTCCTCAATTCAAGTTATCTGCTACTATGTCTCCAAAGAATATTGAAGAACGTGAGTACATGACTCACGTTCCATATGCTAGCGCAGTTAGTAGTCTTATGTATGCTATGGTGTGTACAAGACCAGATCTGTCACAAGCTGTCTCTATAGTCAATAGATATATGCATGATCCGGGACAGGGTCATTAGGAGGCAGTTAAGTGGATTCTGCGGTACATTAAAGGTACCATTGATGTTGGTCTGGTATTTGAGAAGGACTCCACAGGGAAGCAGGATTGTATCGGGTATGTCAATTCAGATTATGCTGGTGACCTTGACAAGCGCCGGTCTACAACGGGGTATGTTTTTACATTCTCTCAAGCATCGGTGAGTTGGCGCTCCATTCTACAGTCTACCGTCGCATTGTCTACCACAGAGGCTGAGTATATGGCCATGACGGAGGCTATGAAGGAGGCAATTTGACTTCAAGGCTTGCTTGATGACTTGGGGGTGGATCAAGATCTACTGAAGATTAACTGTGACAGTATGAGTGCTATTTATTTAGCCAAGAACTAGGTCTATCATGCACGGACAAAGCATATCGATGTCAGGTTCAATTTTGTTCGGGAGATTCTCGATGAGGGTGATATTGAGCTGCTAAAGATTCACACAACAGAGAATCCCGCCGACATGCTTATAAAGGTGGTGTCAGGAGTCAAGTTTGTACATTGTAAAACTTTGCTCCATGTCCTTCATGTATCATGAGCATGTTAAAGCTCCTTTGGATGAACTACGGATGGCTTGATCCCTTGGGCAGGGTACGTAGGCAACTACACTGGTGCAGCCACTTTTGAATCAATGGTTCGTATGTTTTATTTCGGCTCAGATTTGAGAAATCTTCACCGAGGTAGAGAATTGTAGGAATAGGAAAGGGGAAGTCGAGGAAGTCGACGATGATCCAGAGATTCAGCAACAGCAGCAGTAGCAGAACGGTCGACCGGGTCGGTCGATCGCAGCAAGGAAACAGCAGCAGCAGTGGCTGCACGGTCGATCGGGTCGGTCGACCGTTGTGGTGCACAAGGTTGTAGCGGTGGATCGCCCGGTCGACCGACTGAAAGTGCGTAACTCTTTGTTAGGCAAGGTCGACTGACCGGTCGACCGACAGTCGGGTTCAGGCTGTTTCGGGAAGTTTGCTGAATTGGAATTCAGCCCAAATTGAAAATAGATTCCTAGGCTTTTCTTTTGGGGTATATGAGAGAGGCAGAGCTCTCTTAATTGTAATGCTGAAATATTTGTATTGATTATAAATCAATAGAAATCTCTCTTCCTTGCCCCGAGGACGTAAGCGAAATTGGCCGAACCTCGTTAAATCTGGTTTTGTGTTCTTCTCATTGATTGTTTGTTATTTGTTGTTGGTGGTACTACTATTTTGCATCTGGGATCTAGGGTTTCCTCTACGTGGTTGTTGTTTAGCGCACAACACGTTGTGCACGCTGGTCGACCGGGCAGTCGGCCGGTCACTATTCTGGCCTGCATTTAGACTGCCTTCTCGCTCCTTTTGAATTCCGATCACTGTACTATTTCTGCCGATGAGTTAAAAAACTCTACCATTAAGTTTTTGTCTCCTCTCTCCCTACATTTATACGCTCTCCGCTCAATTAGTGAGCAGATCCGCTAAGTTATCTTTGACACCATAAAGTCAATTGTGATAACTTCATTTGAAAGTAATTGCCTAATGGTATTATGCTTATGATAAATGTGCCTAGATTCACTGTTATACACAAAAAATTGTGCCCTAAATATCGCTACTTGATGCCTTCTAGCTACGCCTGCGAGCACGAGCTCCGCCTGCGAGCGTCGGCAACCAAGCCCGAGCTCCGCCAAATCTATGGCCTTATCCATGGAGGAGGAGTGGAGGATTAGGAATCTGGTCAGTGGATCTAGTTAGAGTTCTGCGAACACATGATCCGCCTCCTGCCTCCAAGCGATGCCTCTCCGAGCTGGAGCACGAGCTATGCCAGCGATCTCCTCCTCTTGTTCTTCCCTTTCTCTCTTTTACACTGTTAAAGCCAGCAACCACCAGAAAGGAGAAGCCTGCAAACTTAACAGACAGCTTGAGGGGAGGGGAGGGGAGGGGAGGGGAGTTTGGACATTTCTCTGACCAAACAGACCCGCGTTACTACAAATTGTTTGGACAGGCCCTTGAGTGCACAAAAATCAATATTGAGAGCCTTTTAGGCCGCAATTGATAATACAAGCCCATTTTGGACATCCGAAAATTTGTTGGGCTCTTAAAGGAAATTTTCCATAAAACATAAGAATATATATGCTAATATCCTTGAAATTTTATTGTTAATAATTCCTTACCGAAGCCATAATAATCAACAACACCTGCCTAAATCACCAGAACCTGAACAACATTAACCAAACACACATACAAAGCCATAATAATTAACAACACCGGCACAAGGCCATATTATTTATTTAACAAAACACACATACAAAGCCATAATAATTAACGACACCGGCACAAGACCATATTACTTATTTAACCAAACACACATACACTGCCACGTATTTATTTAAGGTGGATAAGTGGCTAGATAGATATCTGAAAGTAGTGGAGGAGGTCACTAAACGACGGCACGATCATCAGCATCACCGGCACGAGGCATAGAATAATTAGCAGGAGGAGGCGATAAAAGAGGGTCGTTCGTCGCACTTTTGAGCAGTTCATCATCACAATCCTCACCGCATTCAGCTATCAGAGTGTTCAGTGCGACGCCTAGTTTGCTGCGCGGATCAGTAGCCGTTGCTTTCGGGGCCCTTCTCGAGTCATAACACTGCAAAACGGCGGAGAAGTGTCTCCAGTTTCCCTCTAGACAATAAAGCATCCATTTCTCGAGTTTGGTATCCGGCTTGCCGAGATTGGTGCCGAAATAATCGGCGATATAAACAAATCTGCATGCTTCGGAGACCATCTGAGCCACGATGATCACGGCTTTGGCAATAATAGTCTCATTAGAAGGTTTGGGACCGGCGAGTGCTTCTACAGCTCCAATGAATGCGCTTCTGCTCAGTGGTACCTCGGTAATACTCATCCCTGCTGCACTTGACAAGTCGCGGTAGTCACCCCTGAAGCTCAAGGGCGTGGCTCCTGGGATATAATTGAAGCCTTTAAATACATACCACTTCGGAGGAGTTTCCTGGGTCTGGTAACCTAGCACGTTAAGATTGTTCCCGTCAATCTTTACTGTAGTTTCTTTGCCTTCTATTCTGAGCTTCAGGTCCAACCAGAAGGGATCCTTGAGTATGGTGGGCAACAAAGGAACTCCTTCTATATATGTATCTGTTGCCAACAATTTGCGTACATCCTCAAGGAATTCCTCGTATTTTGGTTTGTCTAGCTGATCAACATTAAGAGTGTAATTTTTGATGACCGGGGTTTGCTCGTAGCTGGTGTCTGCAGCAGTTGCAGTTGCTGTTGCTACTGAATCATAATGTTACGAAATGGTAGTGATCATATCAGTCATGAATCTTCGGCGGAAGGACATAACAAAGCACAAGTTTAAAGAAAGCATATAAAATGTTGTGAGTTTGTCATTAATCTACAAACAAATACCATGAAGGAAACCATGTTTTCAAAATAAAAATAAGTTTCATCAGGTCTCAAGGGGTTGTCGGGTTTTCACTTTTAAATGGAGACTATATCCTATACCTGTATGAATTGTAGATCTAGGATTTTAGACCCATATTCAATCCACTGGTTTGGGTTGCAAATATATAAATGAGAGTCAAAGCGGGTCCGGACAATCCCAAACTCATTTGTATGCTAAGCTAAAGTCAGACAAAAGTTAAATTTTTTTTTTCCATTATTACACCTAGAATTATAAGTTGGGACAATAACCCACCCGTTGATAGTCATTATACATGAAAAGATTCCTGAAACATTTTATTTTTAGTTTCTCATCAAATATAATCTTTCTAAAATAATGACCCTTCTTACACTAGCATAAATTTAGAAATAGACGGCGCACGTTTCAGCATTGCAAAGCTGTGACATAAAAAATAGTGACATTTTTAATTTTACAGCGAATTTTTTAAAAACCGTCGTAAAAAATAAAATTGTTCTCATCATTTGGCTGATAACGAAATCGTCCTCACGCACGTCTCAAAAACTAGGACCCACGCCAGTACTCTCTCGCGGATCGAGTTGATCTTGGGCAGAGGTAAGAGTTCTCATTCTAACGGCAGAACTCGACTTTGGGATCCACACTCTCTATTCTCAAAGCCGCCCCCCCTGCTCGATGAACCTCACTTCGTCTCTCTCCCCCTCTCTGCTTCACTTCTCATCAATCACCATGTCTTCCCTCACCCACCAGATCCTCTCATGCTACCTCACAAAGCCCTCACCACTCCCAACCACCACCACCCTCTCAGGAAGTTCGGCGATGGGACCCCGAACTCGGCTAGTGGGAGGATCGAGGTAGAGGAGATGGTGGTCAAAAGGGAAGGCAAGGAGGCCAAGGAGTGGGCCGCGCATGTGGAGCCCTAACCACCCCCAACCTCCGCAAAACCCAAGCTCCACCACCCCCTCTCTCCCCGACGCCGACGACGACATCGACACCTCCACCACCTGCCAAACCCTCACTTCTGCACTTCTCCTCATCAATCGCCATGGGGTTCCATCACCTTCGTCGCTATTCCGGAGGGCTGCAACGATCTCAATCGCCATGGGTACTTTTGCTTTTAGTTTGCTTTTACTCCTAGGATCGTGCAGAGTAAGTTCGATGTAAGTGTGGGAGTTGCTTTTTTTTTTGTTGTTGTTGATTTTCTTAATTTTTTTTCCTGGGCAAATTTGTGAATGTGGGAATTCTTTGGAACTGTTAGGAACTAAGCAAATTTTAAAATTGATCTATTAATTCATAAAAGCAAATTTTAAATTTTCTGAGCAAGTTCAATGAAAGTGTGGGAGTCGTTTGAAACTGAGCAAATTTGTGAATTGTTTGGAACTGAGACGGGTCTTATGACGTTTTATTTTTTTAATTAAACTCAGGTATCACGGCGGTTCCTATATGAACGCTGTGATATATTTCCCTTCATTTAAGAACCGCCGTTATCAGTAACTTATCACGGCGGTTTTTGCAGTTTTCCCAAAAACCATCGTGACAAGTTTAAGAGTAGGATTCAAATTCAGACTTTTCACGACGTTGAAAAATCGCCGTGAAAGGTCCCAGCCATTTCACGGCTTTGACATAAACGGCGGTTTTTGAACCTCTATCATTTTTTTAACGGCAGTTTTAAACCGCGCTCCTCTTCTCATTTCCTCAAACCAAATCCAATTAACTCTCTCTAACTGGTGTCCTACCCCACCCCAGTGGTTCTCTTCCCTCTCCCAACCCCTCCAAACATTTATAATTAATTTGGAATTCCATTTTGGTGAAAGCTGCGCTGGGTTTTCTCCTAATGGGGTGGAGAGAGAGGGAGTACTGAAATTGGGTTCGGCAAGAGGGCTACTGCAAATGTACCCTCTTCAATGCCTTGATGGTAGTTTAGTCTTCTTACCTTCTTCCCCCTAGAGAACAAAAGATAACTAAAAAAAAGAGTTTGTGCCTGAGTTCGGTTTTATGTGTGTGCCACACACACATACACATACAATAAGATGGCCAATCACGCATTGACACGTGTATTAATCCTTTTATAATATGTTATGTGTGTGGGCCTCACACGCATATTATAAGAGATTTTAAAAAGTCTAATCCACGGGTAATTGCCGGATTGACTCTCTTATTGTATTGTATGTGTGTCTTTTTATGTTTTGGGGCATGGATCCCCCGAGGATAGTGTAGTCTTTTTATGTTTTCTTATTAGAGATAAAATGATAACTGACAACAGGTTGGATCAAAATGAAAATATAAAAGTTGTAGGGATAAAAATGAAATTAATAAAGATTTTAGATGTCGATATGAAAAAAAACTCCAATAATTTAAATATCCTATTTTATTATAAGTTTTTTTTATATAGATACCGCTTTAATCTTTGGTATTAAGAAATTTATCATCAAAATCTTTGATATTAGAAAATTACCTTTCAAATCTACTAAATCTTAAAAATTTATCCTTCTAACTAGATTTTAAATGAATTAAGAGTGTTTTATTCATTATGCTTTTTTCTTCTTTACCTCTCTTCTTCAGTATTTTTCATGACCTAACTCAAATTCTATTAACCCAATATTCTTATATCTCCTAACTATCTTCTTCTTCTTCTTTTTCTTCTTCTACTCTCTCTTTTAAGATTACACCAATTTTCTTTTAAATTTCACTTAAATTTTCTTTTGAATTTTTCTCAAACTTCTTAGAGGGTTTTTGAATGATTTGATATTGATTTTCTGATTGATGAATAAAATATAAATATGTTGGTTTAAGAGAAAGAGAGAGATGGAGAAGGAGACAAAATAAGAAGAAAAAATGATTGATCTATAGCTTAAGTTAGGATATAAGGTATAATTATTTAAATAAGAATATTTTTGTCATTTATCAAAAAATTAGACAAGTTAACAGATCCAAAACAGAATATAATCTTTTTATTCTCATGATCTAAAAGATGTGGAGGGCTCATTTCTAATGTCAAACATTTGTAGGGAAAATTTCTAAATAACAAAAATTGAAGGGTATATATCTAAAAAAAGCCTTTATTATATTATTTCTGGAGACAATTTAAACATTTTTCTTCTCTTTGTTTTTCTCTGGAGCAAATGCCATAGACCAATCTTAATCATCTTGAGGCCTCTAAAAATTAAATTTCACGTTCTTACTTGATGAAGTGTACAACAGGGACTATTTTGTAGGTTATTTAAAATAACATAAACAATTTTAGGGTTTATATCAAAACAAGCAAGATGTACATGCAGTTGTTGTTCTGCCGAAGCCTGCAACGTTTAACTCAAATAAAGCAGAAGTTCCAAACAAGTAGTAAAATAGAATAGCGCAATGAATCAAATTGCGGCTTTGGAGTTTGAGACCCCACAATTCATCTTAAAAAAATAAAGTACTAAATATAACAGAACTTCATAACGACAAATAGATTTAGAATATTACCAATGATTGCAAGAAATATTGCAAAGTGATAATGAGAAGACATCATGGTCGGAAACTTGAGCTTTAGCCGCAGCTTCTTTTGGGTTTTGAGTATGGTTCCTCTTTGTGGTAATGTTGATATTTATAGGCCTGGTTGTCACCAAAGGTAAACAATAAATTAAAACTTATAAACAAAGACTTGGTCTCGTGACCTTCCCAGACCGATAAACAATAATTTAAGACGTGGTCTTTTGCGCACATGAAATGTGCTCAAATTATGACTCCAGTAGGATGTGCCATTATAACACTTCTCTCTCTTGGGCCTACTGGGTCACACTCACACATCCAATTAAATCCATCTCGTCAAAATAACTCTCTCTCTCTCTCTCTCTCTCTCTCTCTCAAAGAGGAAAAAAAAGATCAAGATCTCTTAAGTCTCTTTTGAGAACATCTCCATGCCTCCCGTCAACACAATAAAAAAAAAAACAATCTCATATACAAATTTTTGCTCTCCCAAGAAATTAAATTATTGAGAAACTTTTTGCATAATTACGTAAACTTTACGCAAACACATATGGGTGCAAACACAAACATCAGATATTGTTGTATGCTAAAAGTGTTGGACTTGATTTTTTTTTTCTTTTTTTTTAAATGCTAAATTATGAATATCAAATATTGTTCTTGTGTTAGACAGTTATAAAAATTTTTGTATGTTAAATTACTATTAAAAATGATTGATATTATTGAATGTTATTTTGCGTCTCCCGTCTTGGAAATCCTGACTAGGCCACTGAGTGTTAACCATTGATTAGTGTTTAAATACAAACACTATGTCTTGAAGAATCAAGCCAAGAATTAGAAAATGACCCAATAAATTAAGTTCTTCACCTTGTAAATTTTTTGAATTAATATTGACAGCCTTAACACAAGGCAAATTTAATTAAAACTGGTACAATTTCATTAATCCGAAGCAAGAACCTGCTCTGCATATTTTGTGCAACATAGAATATAATGAGATATAATGTGAGCACTCAGTTCTTATTTATGTCCTTTTTGTGTGACTAATTGAGATGTGCTGGATACGATTCAGTGAGCACACAGTTCTTATTTATCTTCTTTTATTTTGTTCGCAATTATCTTTTAGAGTATGCCTTCTGTTGTGTTCCGTTTCCTTGGTGAAATTTATATATGCTTGCGTTCTCTCCGGTTTTCTACATGTGTTGGTAAATGAATAAAAGAAGTTGCCTTCAATATTTTGGAACACAGTCTTCGTACTTCTCATATCCTGGCTTCTTTGATCACCGGAACGGCCCATGTGATGTTTCCTTTGGAACAAACCTCAAGCAGAAGGCTTGTATCCTGCTTGCATGGGCAACACTAACACTACCTATGTGAAGAAATTGAGAAATTGATGATATTACTATTGGTAACTTAGCTAGGACCATGTTGCTGTTTATTTATCAACTTCAGGACACAAATCTGCGCCTTTATCTAAAAGTCCTGTTTATTTATTAACTTCAAGATACAAATCTATAACTTTATCTAAAAGTATTATTAATTAAAGAAGGGGTTGTCCAAAGAGAAAAAATCATGTGAAGACTACATATATAATCTGAATCAGTTCAAAAAACGTGGGTCAAATGCAATAACCCATGTGAGCACAGTCGACACCTTCGGAGAAATTGATGATAATTGTAAGGACCAAATTGCTATTATTTATGAATTTCGAGACAAAAATATATAATTCTATCCAAAAGTCGTATTAATTATTAAAAAAAATAAAAGGATTGGCATCTTCGAGGAAATATAATATAAGTGAGAATATGATGAAACTTGTCAGAGAAATTATCTTTTTTCAACAATGCTTTAACTTTATTAAATTCAAGAAATTGTGGATCACCTGCATTTTAATCCAATTAGACATCATGTAACGTTGTGACAAACTGGTCTAATTGAGATATAAACTAATGAAGACGCAAATATGAGCTAATATTTTATCTGAGGTAAACATTTAAGCTGATAGGTAGAGTCCCAACTCCATATTTATTCATTTCACTTTTTACTCAATTGTTCGATGTCGGATTATTTAGACCACATATGACACAACATATATGCCTAAAAAATTTCCTCCTTTTGATGCTTTTTGGTTACTTTGTCATGAACTCATTAACTAAAGGCTTTTTGTTCAAAACTTCTTCTTTTTTTTCCACTTGTAAATAAGGGTGGTAATCAAAACACAATCTACTAATTTAACTCGTACTCAGCCTGCCCTAACAAGGTATGGGGTCAACACTATTCGGTACAACTTGTCTATGATCTGACCAATCAATTCAATAAGCAGGTCGGATAATGGGTTAACTTGTCAACCCATTTATAACATGTTTCCCTTTAATATACTGGTGCACGCCTTATCGAATCCTGAGCTTGCAGTACGAGTGCACCGTGTTGGAAAACAAAAACAGTCCCTGCCTAAGATTTATGTGAGATTATGATAGAAAAGTATAAACTTACTGATAATTTGGAGAAGAAATTTTTTGTGTATATTTATTCATAAAGTAATAACATCAACATATATAGATACAAAGAGAGTAGATAAGTAAGAAAACGAGTAGTAAGATAAAATAAGATAAGGGTATCTAAAGATAAGAATATCTAGCAATAGGATAAAAATATCTAAAAATAAAAGTATCTAACGTCTTCCGTCAAACTCATGGTGGAGCAAACATCGAGAGTTTGAATAAAATCTCGCGCGAAAACTGATGAGAGCCTTTGATGAGCTGGTCAATGGAGCAGATTGCAATCGAAGGTGGCATAGCGAAATCCAGATGTTCGAGAGGATGGAGAGCACCATAGGGCGAGATCCAGATAGATCAGGCAAGGCGAGATCCGGATGGATCAGGTGAGAAGGCGATATCCAGATGGATCAGGTAAGGCGAGATCCAAATGGATCAGGCAAAGCGAGATCCAGAACGATCTGGTGAGAAAGAGAGATCTAGAAGGATCAGGCAAGGCAAGATACAGATGGATCAGGCATCAGATAAGACGGTGAGATCCAGATGGATTCCGAGCAGGCAGGGCGAGATTCGAATGGATCAGACAAAAGGAGGTTTTTGTGAGTTCCTCGAACTCGACTAGCGGCGTGTTGGAAGGCAACCGATCATCTGAGTAAAAAGAAAAGCCCAAGAGGGCTAAATTGATGAGAAAACCTAAGAGGGTTAAAATAGATCTCAAAAAGGCAAAAATGATGAGAAAGCCTATTAGGGCTAAAATAGGGCCCAAGAGCGCTTAGATCGGATTCTGCAATGTTGGAAGAACACGGGAAATGGTAGAGCCAACATCGGTGGATGCAAGAGGATCAACGAGGACTCGGTCTTAGCTGAGGTGGAGAAGGATGCGCGAGGACGATGAGAAAAACTCTGATGTTGTACGAGGCAAAAGTGACCCGGCGCTGTGCACACACTATGCGAGCGCGACCCAACGCAGGCTCGAGAACACCGAGAGAGCTTTGATCAGTAGAGAAAAATTTGAGAGGCTCTGATACCATGATAATTTGGAGAAGAAGAAGTTTCTGCATATTTATTCATAAAGCAATTAAATCAATATATATAGATACAAGACAGACTAGATAGATAAGAAAACAAGTAGTAAGATAAGAATATCTAATAATAGGATAAAAATATCTAAACATAAGAGTATCTAACACCTACAATCGGTCGGACCCACTTAGGCGGGAAACGACCTGACCTAGCCGAAACCCAAGACTGAGAAGGACCCAGATTGCAGTGAGATTAGGATCGACAAGTGTAGACCTATAACGGATTGGACTTGCTTAGGCTGGGCTAAGAGACCCAACCCGGCCCCGACCCAAGACCAAGAAGGACACTCCGATTGCGTGTGCAAGCTTGCGTGTACAAAAATGTCTCTAACTTGGTTTTTTTTTGTAAGCTAAATTGTGAATATCAAATATTGTTCGTGTTACAAAATTAGAGAGATTTTTGCATGTTAAATTACTATTAAAAAAGTATTATATTGGATTGAGTAATATTATTAGATGTTGTTTTGAGCCTAACATCTTTGAAATCCTGGCTACGTCTCTGAGCGTTAACCATTGATTAATCTCCAAATACAAACACTAAGTCTTGAAGAATCAAGCCTAGAAATAGAAAATGACCCAATAAATTAAGTCCTTGACCTTGTACATTTGTTGAATTAATATAGACAACCTTAACAGAAAGCAAATTTAATTAAATCTGATATAGTTTCATTAATCTGAAGCAAGAAACAAATCTGCATATTTTGTACAATCTAGAATATAATGAGATATAATGTGAGCACACATTTCTTATTTATCTTATTTTTGTGTGACTAATTGAGACATGTACGATACGATTTAGTGACCACACAGTTCTTATTTATCTTCTTTTTTGGGCAAGACATTGTATTATTCTCGTCGCAGTTATCTTGTAGCATGTCTTTTGTTGTTTTCTGTAACCTTGGTGAAATTTATATATGCTTGTGTTCTGCTCTGTTGGAAGAGGGTATGAATCTTTAATTGATATTGAGCTTAAATGTCTTATTTTCATGTTGTTGATTACATGACTTTTTACACTCTATGTTTGATGTTTACTCATGACTTGGTTTCATGAGATTATATGAGCTTTATTGCTATTTGAGTGTTGATGATTGTGTGATTTTCAAAGTTTCATAGATATATTCTTGTTTTATTTCTTATTTGAAGGATTTCGTACTGGTTTTCAAATTTATCATAAAATTAAGTGCGTATTTCTTCATTTTGGAAAAGTTTTCAAACTTAAGCTAAAATTATTTTCAAACTTATTTTTGAAAACCCTTCCATCGAAGGGTAGTTGGATGGGCGACCATGCCTTGTATGCTCAAATTGAAAATCATTTTAACATGTGCATGAATAGGGTGGTCTTTATGAGTTATACACTTGATTCTCATTGTGTTTTCAATTGGTATCACAATTGATATTTATTTTGTATACTCATATTTGTTTCTATATATGTATGCTTCAACTTCAAATAGTATCAATTTCGATTGGCATTTAATTTTCTATATATATATGTGTGTTTTGATTGTGCTTACTATATCTCTATATTTTTAAGCACAAATTTTGCTATGCTAAGCTTAATTTAGTCCTTAATGACAATTATTTTTCAATTGGTATCTTATACAAGCTTATGCATCATTTTCATTAGTATTTCATAAAGGGGGAGAAAAATTCATGTTTTTACCTTTCAATCGGTTTTGTTTACAATTGGTATCTTACTCCCACTCTTTATGTTAAAAAATGATATCTTAGTTTTTAATTGATTTCCTACGGTCCTAATAAAAAATATTTTCATTTGATATATGTTTCATTCTCAATATTGGTATCAAGAATATTAAATTGATATTATTCTCTATTTGGTATCTCTATTGCAAAATGATTTTAGTGTTTAACTAAAAAGATTAGTTTATGTTTTTTAATTGGTATCATATTTCAGTTTCTATTGGTATCTTAATTTGGTATCAAAATGTTTTAATATTTATTGTTTATATGCAAGTGAAGCTTAACATCTTCTCTATATATATATTCATGTTGAGTGTATGTCATATTGAAGTCATTGACCTTTCTTTGGTATGTAGTATACGTGTGTAGAGGGAGCTTCACAACTTCTTTTATACATTGTATATTATGCTTTATGTGGTTAGGGTTTAGTCATCTCTTTTCATATAAATGCATGTATGCAGGGGGAGTTAACTTTACGTCTCTCCTCTTCATGAATGTATATAGCATATACACTTTTATTGTTTGATTTATTCAAAAAGGAAGAAAAATATTTTTTATGCCTTTATTGTTTGTACCCCTTTGTTGATGAATTGACAAAAAGGGGGAGAGATATTTTGGAGTTTTATATATGCATGTTTACTTCATGTTTAGTATACATGTTTATTTAAATTTGTTATCTTTTACTATTGGTATCAAGAGCATCTTTTGTTGGTATCAAGAACAGCATTATTTTTAAGAACATTTTTATTTTAAAATTGGTATCAAGAGCATGTTTATTTCATTGATATCAAAGATCATGTGTGTTTCATTTTCTTGTTTTAAGCATATTTATGCATATCTATATTGAGCATTCACTACATATCTTTATTGTTTATTGCTATGCATGAGTTAAGGGGGAGCTTCTATGAAGCTTAACTTTAATCCATGTATATATAACTCCATGAGTTTTGTCATCATCAAAAAGAGGGAGATTGTTGGCCCAGATGCCCTTCACTTTAGTTTTGATGATGATTAACTCATGTAGTTATAGTTTACTAATAATCTTGTGATTTAGTTTCAGATATTTGATCAAGATATTAGTAGGTGATTAGCTTCAACAAAGGAGTTTTGGAGCTAACACATGGTGATTCAAGAGCTCGAGCGTCAAGATCGCATCTAGCACTCGGTTGGAGTCAAGCTCGTTGGATCGGTTTTGGATTGAGTCGACTTGGAGAAAGAGTTCTACAAGAAGACCTTGGTTTGTTTAGTTTAAGATTTTTAGATCTTGTGTTAAAGATTAGATAGTGTTGGTATGCTCAAGTTCACAACACACACAAAAGTTTCAATTTGTTTGGTTTTCGGTTTAACCGGTTTCGGTTTTTCATATTTATGATTTTCATGGATAGATAGAATCAAAACAAGTTTACAAGTTTTAATGTATATTAGATTTGATCTATATAAATCTATGCTTCATCTATTTAGTAAAACTTACTTTGATAGTCTATTTCATGAGTTGGAGTTTTGTATTTAAACAAAACTTATTTTTGAATTTTATGTCAAAAATATAGATATATATCTTTCATGTATATTGGATTCTATCCATATACAACTTGCTTAAAAGTTATTTAAATATCATGTTTTTGTATTTACATGTGTTTTGAAAAAATCGGATTTCCATTTCAAAGTTTGATTTTTAGAAAATACGATTTTTGTATTTAAGCCAAATTTCAATATCACAAAATGGTTCAAATTGTTTAAAATATGTGTTGAATTTTTGTCACACATATTTGTATTTCAAAGATATAACAAGAACTGATTTTTATGGAATTTATGTGTATTTTATGGGATTTTTTAAAAGGCAAAAACTCAAGTTTTTAAATCCCAAAAGTTTGACCAGGCTGTCTGCCAGTCGACCGGATCGGTTGACCGAGGCAGAAGTCAGTCGACCGGTCCGGTCGACCGACGTGCACACAGCCCTGGCTGGTAGGCTGGTCGACCGACCCGGTTGACCGCCAGAGAGCTTTGCTCTCTAGAAATGGCCCCGGTCGACCGGGCGGTCGACCGGAGGCTCAACGGTCAAATTTTTGACAGTTGGCCGGTCGACCGGGCGGTCGACTGACAGCAGAAAATTTCTGCTGTCTTGGCCCAACGACTAGTTTTATGAATGGGCTATATATACCCATTTCCTTGGGCTGTTTTGATTAAGGTTTCCAAGAGCAAATTTCTCATTCTTTCTAGTGTTTAAATACAAGTTTTTAAAAGAGTTTTAGAGCTAAAAGATTTCATCTTTATTTGTTTTAAAAAGGGGGTTGGAAAATTCAAAGAAAAGGAAAGTCTTTGGGAAGTTGTTTTGATCTTCATTTATATTTCAATCTAGAGCTTTTTCCAAGAGTATTTCTTTGTGTATTTGATTTTCAAACTCTTTATTTTCTCACACTTGAGCCTATCATATCTATCCTATCTATTAGGATCTATTTTGTGAAAAAATTGGTTTGTGGTTGAGAGAGACCATCAAGTATTGTAACCCTCCATTCTTTGTGATATCCCTCTAGTGAGAGGTGATTTTATTGATATCCTTCTTAGTAAAGAGGTGATTATTGGAGTGGTGGCTTTGTGTCTTATCCCTCAAGTGTGAGGTGATTGTTGTTTGGTTTTGTGCCTATCCCTCAATTGTGAGGTTGATATTGTGCTGGCTTTGTGCCTTGCCTCTAGTGAGAGGTTGTATTTATTGAGAGAGGAGTTGTGTACTCTCAAGTTGTATTTGCCCAAATCCTCAGTGGAGGTTCCCTGTGTGGGAAGTCATGTGTGGACGCTATAGTGAAAATCCTTCTGTATGAAGGCGGGAACGTAGAGCTGGGTGCTCGAACCTTAAAACATATCTTGCTGTTTGCGTTTGATCCACTATCTCTAACTCTCTCTCTTATATTGTGCCTTGCATTGATTCATATTGTTTGTATCATTTATATGCTTGGATTTGTTTGTGTGCCATACTTGTGTTAAACCAAGAGAGCTTCATATAGCACCTCAACTCTTATTCAGAGGAATCAAGAGGAGTTAGTTCAGAGCCCTTCACCGAGAATTCAGCTACACTTTTTGGTTACACTAAGTGTGTTGTAATTAGTTTTTAAATTCCGCATTATTTGTCATTAGATTAGCCGTACACCTATTCACCCCCTCTCTAGGTGTACTTTCAGTTTTTTAAACTCATTTGAAGAGGCCAGAGAAAGTTGGAGTTCAGTAGTTACCATTAGCAGTTGGAGTCGCGCAGGTTCTAGGTGGTCAACCGATGTGCACAAGGTGCAAAAAGGAGAACAAAAGGACCGGGGTGGTAGATCGTATGATCAACTGACCCATAAGTTAAAAATTTTGTAGCAGATGTCAATCAACTAGCCGGTTGATCGATTGAGATTTAATAGAACATGGTTGTTGGAGTTTGGCCCAGGGGTCGACCAGACAATTGACCGCTATAAGGAGCCGATCGATCGCTCGATTGATGATGCAGTGAACTAACAGTTTTCTTACTCAAATTTGATTTCAATTCATCATTGATTTGAGTAATTTTGGTTTTCTTTCCTTCTTGATTTCTCTGGTTATATATTGAGGGTTATTGAGCCCTATTATGTAACATGTATTAGCGATTTGATTAATAAGATCTCTTTCCCTTCTGCCCCGAGGACATACATAATTTGCCGAACATTGTTAAGTCTTTTGTTCCATACTTTAGTTTTATGTTCTTGTTTTTGTGATTATTTTCTGCGAATCTAAACTTTGGTTATTGAACTCTGGGGAACCCAACAAGTTGTATCTATGCTTTCCAGGTTTCGTGGAGAGTTCGTTCAGGTGGAGTAGAGCAGTTTCAGAAATCCAATCTAGGATTTCATTTGGAGGTAATGTTTTCAGTCTTTATCTAATTTGGATATATTTTTCATTAGTTTTCGGAATTGTGTTTTGGTTTTCTGAGGGATATGGCTGAAAGCAGTCAACCCACGGACTACGAACGTTCACTAAGCGATGATCGATGTGGTGAAGTTGATGGCATGGACAACTTTGACATATGGAGATACGAGGTGATGGATGCGCTGACTTCATCAAACTTGAAAGATGCTCTTCGGCTTGAAAAGAAACCAAATGAGATCTTGAAGAAGGATCGGGACAAAATAAACTGAACAACGTGTGGCATCATCAAATCTTTTTTGACAAAGGATCTTAAGTATAATGTGATGAATGGAACTTCTATAGGGGAAGATGTGGGAAATCATAGAGAGTAATTATTTGACCAAAAGCATTGAAAATCACTTACATCTCAACAGGAGGATTTATCTCTTTCAGTTGAAGAAGAAGATTTCTATCGGCGAGCACATGAACAACTGCACGAAGCTTCTTACATACCTATATAACATTGTTGGCCTAAAGTCCATCACTTTAATTTTGATGATGATTAACTCATATAGTTATGTACTAATGATCTTGTGTTTAATAAGTTTCAGATATTCAATCAAGATCTTAGTCGATGTTCAGCTCAACAAAAGATTTGAAGTCAAGTTTTGGAGATAGGACGTATTGATTCAAGAGCTCGCGCTTTAAGATTGCATCAAGTACTTAAAGATGGATTTGTCACTCTTTGGATCAAGTTTGGATCAAGTCATGATGAAGAGAAGATTTTCAAGAGAAGACTTGAGTCTATGTTTGTAAATTTAAGATTTTATTTTAGATAAAATGTAAATGATAGTTTAGTTGTAGATTGCTCAAGTTCATATGCACACACACAAAATTTCTATATCATTTTCAAAAGAAATAGCTTTAGTTTTAACCGTTTTGATTTTGAGCTTCAAGTACATATCTTTAGGTTTCATAAATAGTGTTCATCAAAACAAGTTTACATGGTTTATATGTATATTGGATTTCATTCATACACATTGATGATTCAAATATTTAAAAAACTTATTTTGATGTTTTAGTTCATGGTTTTAAGATTTGTATTTATCAAAAACTTATTTTGAGCTTATTGTTAAAAACAAGAATATTTCATCTTCTATGTGTATTGAATTCTATCCATACACACTATACTTCAAAAGTGTTTCAATATCTTATTTTTGTATTTGAACAAGTTTCAAAAAAATTGATTTTTCATTTAGAAAGCTTATTTTTGAAAAATACAATTTTTGGTTTAAACTTTAAATTCTATACCTCAAAAATAGTTCAAATTGTTTGTAATATGACTTGATCTTTGATCAAACATATTTTTATTTCAAGTGCTTAAATGAACTTATTTTTGTGAAATTTATGAGATTTTATGGGAATTTATAGGTATTTAAAAGACCTCATTTTTCACCTATAAATCTGTTTTTGGGTTGCTATTGGCCGACCGACCGGTCGACCAAAGCATGGCTCGGTCGATCGGATGGTCGACCGACGTGCACGGATACATGCACAAGGCCTTAGTCTATAGGCCGGTCGACCATGCGGTCGACCGACTGGATCAAACCCACTTTTGGGTTTGGTCGGTCGACCGATAGGCTATTTGCCTTTGGGGGCGATCGACCGGCCGGGGTACTGTTGATCGAGTTTTACCTGCACGCAAAAATAAAATATTAGATTTAAGAATTAAAGGTGTGCGAGGTTCTCAATTCGAATCCGCGGTAGCAGTGGCTATGCGGGTCGTGATCCTCAGGGAGGGACTAGCAATGGAAGCGTTTGTAAGATTCTCTAAAAAATTATCTTTTTTTTAGTTATTAATAAGAAAATATTGGTTAGGTTAGAAAGAGAGCGGTATTTACAATGAGTCGGAAAGAAAGAGTTGGGAAATAGTGATTTAATCTACAAAAATAAAAGAAAAGAAAAGAAAAGAAATAAACACTAACCTTGGTTGAAGAAAAACGTGAAATCCTAACACTTTCTACCTTGCTTAGGAGGCGTTGAACGCATAAACCATAGGATCGATCTCAGTCCCCTGTTCGCATTATATCATCAAGTCTCGCACAAGCATGAAGTGATACGTCTTGAGGAGGAGAACATCTCCATGAAATATCGTTGGCACCCACCAAGATTAGTTATACTTATGCGTTAGAAATCACTTGCATGTCATCAACAACCAACAGAGATAAAAGAGAAAAAGAAAGCAAAAAGAAAAGTAAAACAATGCACATAAGAACAATGAACAAAAGAAAAAGATTACCTTTATTACTTGATACAATGGCAGAGAAGAGAAGCATACATCGGTGTCACGCTCAACATAGCCCTCTCCCTCACTTACATAAAATTAAAAAAAGAAAAGAAAACCTAAACTAGAAAAAAGAAGAAAACCTAAAACCCTAGATTTGGCCCTCTGGCTCTGCCTCTGGACGCTCCTTCTCTGTTGCTCTGCAGGGGTATTTATAGGAGATATAGGAAGTAGAGTCCCAGTACAACTCCTCAACGAAAACGCATCGCCAACCGCCTCTGGATTGCCGCGGAAACGGAAAATTTGCCGCGGAAACGCGGCACTTTTGTAGCCAAATGCCACGTGCTTTCTTGCGTGGCATCCTCTGGTCCGTCCATCTGGGCGTTTCCTTCTGGAATTTGAATCTCGACTCTTTATCTTGGGATTTAGATATAACTTGGGAAGCAAGTTACCTAAATCCCAAATCTTTTATCCACGAATTTCCTTCTCTTCTTTGGCTTTTATCCTCATCTGCAAGTTTTTAGGGTTGAGAATAGAAGTCTATCCTTCCCTCTTCTTTAATATTTGCAACTTTGGCCCTTGTGTATTTGCACTTTTGACAATTGATATTTGCACTTTTGCACTTGGGCTTGAATATGGGCTTTTGGGCTTCTTTTAGGCTTTATTTATTATTAAAATAAGAACTCAAGGCCTGCACACAATAAATCACAAAATATTAATAAATGTGCAGAATTATATAAATAAATATGAAAATGTGATGGTAAATATGATGATAAAAATGCACTTTTCACTACCAATCACACCCCACACTTATCTTTTTGCTCGTCCTCGAGTAAAAATCAAAGAGAAAAGAAAAATTAATCTAACCTAACTCACTTTCGTAGGAATCACGGTTGCACTTAACATGTGCAACAAGCCGTTAAACCTCTAGGTTACCCTAGAGGACGAGTATTGTCTCGTGAGGGTTTTCAGCGGATTACACCCACAAAATCCATAAAAAGGAAATATTTGAAATACTTTTGCAAAGACTAAGTAGTCTATAAGTTTTAGGATTATCATTTTTATTCATTCTTAGACTTAGTCTTTATAAAGTAAATTGTTTTCATTTTTAAGTAAGGATCAAAATTGAATTTTGTGTATAGTCTTTTTCGTTACCAAAAATCATATGCATCCTTATGAATTTTTACTAGGAATTCCTTAACTTGGACTTTCATGCCTCTATATATATATATATTTTTAAAATATGTATAACGCATCTAATTTTCTTTCGTATAAGCATTAAGGCTTCTTGAGGCCCTCATACCTAACTAATTGACTATTAGATGTGTTAATACATATATAAGTAATTTTTCCTTAATTTCCTTAGGCTTTCTAATCCACCCATGTAACGAACTTAAAGTCGATGACTCCCAAACCGGTTGGCTTTAGGGCACCAGGTGAGAAAGCACCCCGCGGACTCAAATTCGAGTGAACTAGGCCCTAAAACTAAGGACTTTATTTTATTTACTCACCTTTAAGCATGAATACTTATGCTTCTTGAGGCACATGTATCAGCTTAATTAGTGATTTTCTTTTTTTTTTTTATATATATGAGGCACAAAGGTCTTCGTCTTAGAATCCTAGATATGCATTAGGTATGCAAATTTCATTAAGGTAAAAATCAAGACTAATTAATTATTCAATTTCTCCTCCTATACCTAACATTTAAACAATTTATTTATTTTGACCAAGTTTTTAGAAATCCTAATCATGATTTTCCTAATCCTTAAAACTAACTTAGATTTCTTTCAAAAGATAAGTCAAAATATTGTCCTTTTTATAATTTTTTTTTAGAATTTTTTTTATTAGCAAAAATTTTTTTGTTAGTTTCTACCTATGTTAGTATGTTAGTAAAGCCCACCCCCACACTTATCTTATGCATTGTCCTCAATGTATGAATGAATGCATATATGCATGAAAAAGAAGAAGGGAAGGCAGAAGTTACCTCAAGGTGGTGATTCCGGTGGTGGTCTAATTGGTCCACGAAAGGCGGCCCAATCTATTTTTCGTGGAATTTGTAGGAACCCACCAGAAATCTTTCTTGTATAACCCACTAAAATGATGTCTATATGAACATTTTTTAAAATTCCACCCCATCAAATTGAAAAACACCTAGAGGGGGGGTGAATAGGTGTAATTGCTAATCTAATGATTCTTTTTAAAACTAAGTATGATGAATGATGCAACGATCTCTCAAAACAAGACTAAGAGCCGAATACCCCGTGAGAGGTTCTGAACTCCTTCCTCCCAATTCCCCTTGAATGGGTTAGAGGTGCGCAATGCAACCTTGTTGTATGAGATATGATCGATCAAGGCAAAGTATGATGGATGAATAGTGAGATGCACACAATATATCACAAGTATCACAAGCTTGAAGTAATAGCACAAAGAAAGAAACAAGATCACAAGCAAGTAATTTAAAGCAATATAGTGCAAGAGAAATTTAAAGCAAGAATTGACACAAGGCAATCGCAAACACAAGATATTTGTTTCGAGGTTCGAGCCACCGCTCTACTCCCCGCCTTCACCTCCGTGAAAGGTTTCCACTATCCACCGAGGACGATTACAATGGCCTACCGAAGACCCGAGCACCGAGCTCCACAACTTACAAAACCTCTACCGAAGAGGTGTCTCCACAAGATGAAGAAGATCACAAGTCACCAAAGTGATCACAACTTGATCACTTAAACTCTTTTACAATGTCTCACTCTTTTACAATTTCCTTATAGAATGAGTAAAGGAATTTTGGCTCTATGGAGTGTAGTGAGAAAAACTCAGTTGTGAATTGATATTAGCTAACAATCACAACTGAAAACTAGCTCAAGAAAGTATTGGAAATGAAGAGCTTAAAACACTTTTCTTCTCTTTTGAAAAACTTGAAAAACTTAAGGCTTTTTCTTCATATTTAGTAAGAGAGTCTTCTCCTCTATTTATAGGGAGAGAAATGGGTTTAAAATATTTTATTTAGACCTTATTTGCTCTGAAAACAAACTGGAAAACCCTGTAAAAGTCTGCCAAAAAGCAGATCAAAAAACAGATTTCAGAATTGCACAAAAGAGGAAAGAGCCGTTGGGCAGCAGCAGGCTTGGCGGTCGACCGGGCCGGTCGACCGCCAGCTCAGCTGGCAAGGAGCCGTTGGCTCCGGTCGACCGGTCGGGTCGACCGTCCCAAAAGACAGAGCACAGCTCTCTTCTGCGGTCGACCGGACCGGTCGACCCAGAAAACCCGAGAGCAAGTGCATTCAGTCGGTCGACCGGGGCGGTCGGCCGACAGACATGCACAAGTGTGCACGTCCTGGCACTGGCGCCGGTCGACCGGGCCGGTCGGCCGGTCAGCCTGAAATAGGAAAAACAGTATTTTTTTTTTTGACTAGAAAATTTTTATAAAGTAGTTTTGGGTTTGAACAAACTTAAGTAACATGCTAGTAGGAGTATATAAACATGATCTAAACATGATATTTATTTTGTAGAACTTAGGGTCATGTAAATATCTACTAAGGCATGAAACCAAATTTAAAACATGAAAATTTAAATACAAGACTCACATTTTAACAAAACCAAATTTTGTGTGTGTGTATCCTAGAGCCAATATCCAACACTCAAACTTTAACATTCTAATTCTTACATTGGTTCTAAGTACTACAAGTGCTTCAAGGGGGCTTTTCACCATCAAGGTCTTCAACACTTGAGTCTTGAGCCTACTTTGAGTTGACTTGAGTCCAAAACACTTTTCTTTTAGGGTGTAAGCCTTTTAGTAGAGTTAGAACCCTGAAACACACTTAAACAATAAACAATATTAGTACAAATAACTAATATGTTTTGTAATAATCAAAATACACGAAACATGGGTGATTGTAACCTTGGGCCAACAATCTCCCCCTTTTTGATGATGACAAAACATATAAGTTATTTAAACAAAAATGGAAGAAGAGCTTGGAAAGCTCCCCCTCAAATAATGCTATGTATCAATAATGCAATGAAAAGCTAAATACATAAGGTATTGAAAACACATAGTTTTGTCAAAAACTTGAAAACACATAGTTTTGTCAAAAACTCAAATACATCAAAGTACACCATAAACAAACAAAACAACAACAAACAATCTTATACCAAACAAACTTTATACTTTTTCTCCCCCTTTTTGTCATACATCAAAAAGGGTTAAACAAAACAACAAAAAGCATTTTTCTTTAAGAATCCATAATGCAAACATTCAACTCACCACAAATAAATGAAAATCTAGCATAATCTAGAGGTTTAGTAAAAATATCGGCAAGTTGAAAATCGGTAGAAACATAATCAATATCAATATCACCTTTCTCATAATGATCTCTAAGAAAGTGATACCTAATGTCAATGTGTTTGGTTTTACTATGTTGATTTGCATTCTTTGTCATGTGAATAGTACTAGTATTATCACAAAATATTTTAACATGATCAAAGTGTAAATCATAGTCAAGGAGAGTATGTTTCATCCAAAGAACTTGTGCACAACAAGCTCCGGCTGCAACATACTCCACCTCGGCGGTTGAAAGGGCTACCGAATTTTGCTTTTTGGAAGACCAAGATACAAGACAATTACCTAAGAATTGACATGTTCCACTTGTGCTCTTCCTATCTACCCTACAACTGCATAGTCGGCATCCGAAAAACTCGTCATTGAAAATTGGCCGGTTTTCGGATACCACAAACCCATTTCAATAGTGCCCTTAAGGTATCTAATTATGCGTTTAACCGCAATTATGTGAGACTCTTTAGGACAAGATTGAAAACGTGCACAAAGACAAACGGAAAACATAATATCCGACCTACTAGCCGTCAAATACAATAAACTACCAATCATGCTACGATAAAGTTTAATGTCTACACTTTTACCTTGTTCATCCTTGTCAAGCTTGGTAGTTGTTGCCATGGGAGTTTTGCTTACTTTAGATTCTTCAAGCCCGAACCTTTTGATTAATTCCTTTGTGTACTTGGCTTGATTGATGAAGATCCCATCCTTCCTTTGCTTGATTTGGAGTCCAAGAAAATAGTTGAGTTCCCCCATCATAGACATTTCAAATTCTTCCTTCATGCATGATTCAAAAGCTTGGCAAAGAGATTCATTAGTAGAACCAAAAATAATGTCATCAACATAAATTTGCACAATAAGAATATCTTTTTCTACATGTTTTGTAAACAAAGTTGTGTCAATTTTACCTTTCTTAAAACCATTTGAAATTAAAAATGAAGAAAGTCTTTCATACCAAGCCCTAGGGGCTTGTTTTAAACCATAAAGAGCTTTATCTAATTTAAATACAAAATCCGGATGTGTAGGATCAACAAACCCGGGGGGTTGTTCAACATACACCTCCTCTTCAATAAAACCATTTAGAAAAGCACTTTTAACATCCATTTGAAACAATTTAAAATCTTTATATGAGGCAAATGCTAGTGTCATCCGTATGGCTTCAAGCCGTGCTACGGGTGCAAAGGTTTCTTCAAAATCGATTCCTTCGATTTGAGTGTAACCTTGGGCAACTAACCTAGATTTATTCCTAACAACGTTACCCGATTCATCCAACTTGTTCTTAAAGATCCACTTAGTACCAATTGTTGGTCTATCGTGGGGCCTAGGAACAAGGTGCCAAACTTGGTTGCGCTCAAATTGATTGAGTTCCTCTTGCATAGCTAGCAACCAATATGAATCGGCCTCGGCTTCGAGGACGTTCTTGGGTTCAACATGAGAAATGAATGTATAATGACCACAATAATCATGAAGTTTAGAGCGAGTGGTTACCCCTTTAGATACTTCACCTATGACGAGGTCCTTGGGATGATGAGGATTGTATCTCCAACCCTTTGGAAGTTGTTGAGTAGGCTCCACGTCAATTGATTGAATTTCATGTCCTTGAGCCTCTTCTACTTTACCTTCACTTCCTTCATCATCCTTTGGCTTGTCTCCCATAGTAGGTGTATCCTCCAGGGTCACTTTCTCCAAGCCTTCATCCAATGCATCTATTTCTACAACATTCTTAACAAACAAGTTAGATTCTTCAAACTTAACATGTATAGACTCCTCAATAGTCAAAGATGATCTATTGAAGATTCTATAAGCCTTGCTAGTGCTAGAGTAACCAACAAAAATAGCCTCATAAGATCTAGCGTCAAATTTTCCTAAATTATCTTTTGTATTTAAAACAAAACATTTGCATCCAAAAACCTTGAAATATGAAACATTTGGTTTTCTAGAAAAGTACATTTCAAAAGAAGTTTTTGAAGTATTTTTACACAAGAAAACACGATTTGATATATAGCATGATGTATTAACGGCCTCGGCCCACAAATAATGTGGTAGACCATATTCACTTAGTATTGTCCTAGCCATCTCTTGTAAAGTTCGATTTTTCCATTCAACTACTCCATTTTGTTGTGGAGTTCTAGGACAAGAAAGTTCATGCTTAATTCCATGTTCTTCACAAAAAGTGATAAAGGGTAGGTTAATGAACTCACCTCCTCTATCACTTCTTATTCTTAAAATTGAAGTATCTTTTTCCTTTTCAACTCTTTTCTTAAAGGCTTGAAAATGTGAAAAGGCTTGATTTTTGTGTTCAAGAAAGAAAACCCAAGTAAATCGTGAAAAGTCATCAACCAAAACAAATGCAAATCTATTCCCACTTAGACTTTTGGTTTGTGTAGGGCCAAATAGATCCATATGGATTAACTCCAAAGGACGTGATGTCATGATATCCTTAATTGACTTGAAAGAAGACTTAGTTTGTTTCCCAAATTGACATGCGTCACAAACTCGGTCCTTTTCAAAATTCAAATAAGGAATACCTTTCACCATTTCCTTTGTGTTTAACCTAGAAATATGGTCAAAAGAAATATGGCCTAATCTTCTATGCCACAACCAAGAGTCATCATCGAGGGCTTTTAAACAAGTAATATTACAAGTCATATTAGACATATCTATCATATAAACATTACTTTCACGAAAACCAGAAAACACACAAGTATTAGAAATTCTATCAATTACTTTACAAACTACATTATCAAAAACAACATCAAAACCTTTGTCACAAAGTTGACTAACACTCAAGAGGTTATGCTTGAGGCCATCAACTAAAACTACATTCTCAATTAAAGGGGATGTGCCGAGTTTTACATTACCAATACCGATGATTTTACCCTTGGCATCATCTCCGAAGGTGACGGTGCCACCTTCATGGTATCTTGATAGGGTTGCAAAGTTGTTGATGTCCCAAGTCATGTGCCTTGAGCAACCACTATCAAGATACCACAATCCTCTACGTCGTTGGGCTTTGGAAGGTACCTATATCATTTAACAAAATTGTTGACTTTGGTACCCAAACTTTCTTGGGTCCTTGAAAGTTAGTGTTTCGAACCCAAACATTATGAAAAGATGTACTTAGTCTATTATAGCAAAAATTGGCTAAGTGTCCTTTCCGCCCACAATGTGAACATGAGAACACTCTTCCATACATGAATGCATGATGTGTGTGTGAAGTGTGAGCATGCTTTGGGGGTTTGCCACGATGTAAAGGTTGTGTGGTATGAACATGAGCATGAGCATGGTGAACATTTTTCTTAGGGGCTTGTTTCTTAGGAAACATGGCCTCTAGCTTCTTCTTATCAAACTCATAATTTTTTAAAACAATTCCCAATGAGTCTATTCTTTCTTTAAGCATAGTAATCTCATTTGAATCAATTTGTGGGGACTTGCCTTTACAAGAAATCTTATACTTGTCAAAATCTTTTTGGGTGGAAACAAGAGTGGAAAGTAATTCATCTTTTTCTTTAGAAATAGTAAAGACTTGATGATTAAGAGATTCATTTTCCTTTTTCATTTTTAGATACTTTTTCTTAAGAGAGTCATAGTTATGTGATAGTTCTACAAATGCTTCTCCTAATTCATCCATGGAAAGTTCATCATCAAGAGAAGTGGAAGGGGTTACCTTGCTAGTGCTTTCATTTGCCATGAAGCACATGTTAGCGGTATCAATCTCCTCCTCGGATTCGCTCTCGGAATCCCATGTAGCTTTCATTGCCTTCTTCTTGTAAGGCTTCTTTGAGGTGGAGGGCTTCACTTTATCCGGACACTCCGCTACAATGTGTCCCGGTCTTTGGCAATTGAAACAAACGATCTTTCTTTCTTCTTTGCCTCCTTGCCATCTCCTTCTTCCTTGGAATTTAGCCTTATTGTACATCCTCCGGACGTTCTTCACAAGAAGTGAGAGCTCTTCGTCATCTTCTTCTTCATTGTCTTCGTCGGAGTGAGTGGTTTGACTTTTGAAGGCTATAGTCTTCTTTTTGGAAGGAGCCATATCCTCCCTTGCTTTCCTCTCCATCTCATGGGTTTTGAGATTCCCAATGAGACCTATTAGCTCCATCTCCTCCTTGTCATTGAGTTCCTTCAAGGTTGTTGCTTTTACTTCCCATGAAGGAGGAAGAGCCCGGATGATCTTTCTCACCTTTTGATCATTGTCAATACCATCACCTAGAGAAGAAAGTCTATTAGTGATCTTTGTAAATTTTGTAACCATATCATCTATGGTTTCATGTTCTTGCATGCTAAAGTTCTCATATTGGGACCGAAGAAGGTCTATCTTAGCCCTCTTCACTTGTGAAGTCCCTTCATGTGTAACTAGCAAATGTGTCCAAATTTCATATGCGGACTTGCAATGAATAACTCTAGCTATATCATCATCATTAAGGGCTTGAAGTAGTGCATAGTGAGCCCTAGCATTGGCATCAAATTCTTTGGTCTCAATTTCGGACCAAGTAGATTCATCACCGGGGGGTGCACTAAAGGGTTTGGTCACGGCCTTTGCAACTCGGCTTCCTAGAGATTGCAAGAAAACGGTCATCTTAACCTTCCACATGGGAAAGTTAAGTCCATCAAACTTAGGAGGGGTTTTAATTCCATCGGCCATTTTTACTAAGTGAGTATGAATGAAATGATTAGCAAAATTAGGATCTCTCTAAGGTTGTTAAGCCAAATCCTAGAGTCCAAGCTCTGATACCAATTGAAAAACACCTAGAGGGGGGTGAATAGGTGTAATTGCTAATCTAATGATTCTTTTTAAAACTAAGTATGATGAATGATGCAACGATCTCTCAAAACAAGACTAAGAGCCGAATACCCCGTGAGAGGTTCTGAACTCCTTCCTCCCAATTCCCCTTGAATGGGTTAGAGGTGCGCAATGCAACCTTGTTGTATGAGATATGATCGATCAAGGCAAAGTATGATGGATGAATAGTGAGATGCACACAATATATCACAAGTATCACAAGATTGAAGTAATAGCACAAAGAAAGAAACAAGATCACAAGCAAGTAATTTAAAGCAATATAGTGCAAGAGAAATTTAAAGCAAGAATTGACACAAGGCAATCGCAAACACAAGATATTTGTTTCGAGGTTCGAGCCACCGCTCTACTCCCCGCCTTCACCTCCGTGAAGGGTTTCCACTATCCACCGAGGACGATTACAATGGCCTACCGAAGACCCGAGCACCGAGCTCCACAACTTACAAAACCTCTACCGAAGAGGTGTCTCCACAAGATGAAGAAGATCACAAGTCACCAAAGTGATCACAACTTGATCACTTAAACTCTTTTACTATGTCTCACTCTTTTACAATTTCCTTATAGAATGAGTAAAGGAATTTTGGCTCTATGGAGTGTAGTGAGAAAAACTCAGTTGTGAATTGATATTAGCTAACAATCACAACTGAAAACTAGCTCAAGAAAGTATTGGAAATAAAGAGCTTAAAACACTTTTCTTCTCTTTTGAAAAACTTGAAAAACTTAAGGCTTTTTCTTCGTATTTAGTAAGAGAGTCTTCTCCTCTATTTATAGGGAGAGAAATGGGTTTAAAACATTTTATTTAGACCTTATTTGCTCTGAAAACAAACTAGAAAACCCTGTAAAAGTCTGCCAAAATGCAGATCAAAAAACAGATTTCAGAATTGCACAAAAGAGGAAAGAGCCGTTGGGCAGCAGCAGGCTTGGCGGTCGACCGGGCCGGTCGACCGCCAGCTCAGCTGGCAAGGAGCCGTTGGCTCCGTCGACCGGTCGGGTCGACCTCCCAAAAGACAGAGCACAACTCTCTTCTGCGGTCGACCGGACCGGTCGACCCAGAAAACCCGGGAGCAAGTGCATTCAGTCGGTCGACCGGGGCGGTCGGCCGACAGACGTGCACAAGTGTGCACGTCCTGGCACTGGCGCTGGTCGACCGGGCCGGTCGGCCGGTCAGCCTGAAATAGGAAAAACAGTATTTTTTTTTTGACTAGAAAATTTTTGTAAAGTAGTTTTGGGTTTGAACAAACTTAAGTAACATGCTAGTAGGAGTATATAAACATGATCTAAACATGATATTTATTTTGTAAAACTTAGGGTCATGTAAATATCTACTAAGGCATGAAACCAAATTTAAAACATGAAAATTTAAATACAAGACTCACATTTTAACAAAACTAAATTTTGTGTGTGTGTATCCTAGAGCCAATATCCAACACTCAAACTTTAACATTCTAATTCTTACATTGGTTCTAAGTACTACAAGTGCTTCAAGGGGGCTTTTCACCATCAAGGTCTTCAACACTTGAGTCTTGAGCCCACTTTGAGTTGACTTGAGTCCAAAACACTTTTCTTTTAGGGTGTAAGCCTTTTAGTAGAGTTAGAACCCTGAAACACACTTAAACAATAAACAATATTAGTACAAATAACTAATATGTTTTGTAATCATCAAAATACACTAAACATGGGTGATTGTAACCTTGGGCCAACACAAATTTCCAAATTTCATAATAAATTTCAGAGTCAATTGTGTCAACCGCCTTGTCCCAGAATGGAGAGTGAAAAGATGGAATGATTGACTTGGACGTCATAAGTGCGGGAACGAATACCGACTCAGGAAAGAAACTTAAATCAAGTAAGGGTTCAGGAGTCAGGCTAGGTTCAGAAAGTGGGTCCAAATCAATAAGTTGAAGCTCAAGTCCACAATAATCTTCCCACAATGGAATGTGACTCAATGGTGGTGATTCAAGTTCAGGAATGATATGAGTGGGAATCAAAACTGACTCGAAAATATTACCTAAGTCGGGTAACAAAACAGGAGTCAATAATGATTCAGAAATTTGAACTTGATCATAGATTTGAGAATCTAGGTCACATATCTCATTGGGTTCAACCTCATAAAAATGAGAACTTGCCAATTTATTCATGGGACTTTCAAATTTGTAAAATTGGTCAAGTTCAATATGATCATCAAAAATGGGTGACTCAATTTCATGATGAATTGGCACAGGATCCAATGTTGACTCGGAAGAAGTGAAATCAGGTGGAGACACCGGAGTCATTATTGAATCAGGAAGCAAAATTGAATCATCAAGTTGGGGTTCATGATCATATTCATGCTCAAGATCTATTTCAGGAAAGGAAAAACTTGCGAAGTTATCAAAATTTGAAGTTTCGGCAAGTTCACATGATGGCACTGAATTAGAATCTTGTTGTCCAAAGCAACTTGGTTCGTCGGCTCTAAGAGAGTGGTCAGCGATATTAGAATTTGCCGGACAGTGAGAACACAAAGATTGAACCATCATATCTAGTTCATGCTCACGAGCTAATCTAGCCTGAGTCATGGCTTCAAGCCTCTTTTGTGATTGGACTTGGAAAAAGGAAGTGTAATCGTGATGAAGTTGTGAGTCGGTGGACTCACGCATCATCATGTCTAAGATTGATGGTGGTTGTTGCTTGGACTCGTGCATACTCATCATTTCCCGGATAGATGGTTTTCTATTCTGAATGGGTGGATCTGAGTATGAATCTTGGGAATATTGTGGACAAGGTGGAGACGGAGGATAAGTCGGTTGAAAATTGGACTCGGGGGAAGCGAAACCCCATGAACTCTGTGAAGAGTTGAAAGTATGAAAATTATGGTCATAAGATGGGGGGCATGGGTTATAATCATTCGGATAAGACCATTCCGGCACACTAGGTTGGTCAAAGTTGTGATATGCCGGGTTGGTAATATCCGAAAAATAGTTAGGTGTGTAATATGGATTAAAATTGGAAAAATTATTATTATATGCCATATCACACCAACACAACAAAGAAAAAGAAAACAAACAAATAAACAAACAAAAAGAAAAAATTCTAACCTAAGTTAGGGTAGACCTATGACCTAGACGACTCCTAACTGGTTAGACTGTCCACGGGAGGTAGGGTGCAGACTTTGACCACAAGTTAATCAGCCAGGTCAGGGCAAGAGTGGTGGGAGGTTTTCCATCAAAGACGTTCCTTAATTAAATAACCACAAATCTTCGGGCTTTCGGCCCTCAATCCCCTTCCTAGACACTGATTTGGCAAGAGTCAACTTCCAGCACCGTTTCCCCTTAGGATAATCTCCTAAGTGAGTCCGAGATGTCCCTAGGGCCAACGTCTACTAATTTTAAGTTAGGCTTGGGTTAGTGAGTGCTTGGATATGATTTTTGGGCTAAGGAAGGGTGATGAAATCCCCACCTTATCTTGTTAATGGGTTATGCCCTTAAGATATTTTTGTGCAAGTGTACAAGATATGTAAATAAGATTCACTCAAAGCATGAAAATCAACCAAGAGATGAGTCCTATTCTTCATGTAATGCGATCGTACCTTGCTCCAGCACTCTTCAACAGTAAAAATAAAGGAATTGAAAAGACACGTGCCTAATATGCAAATGTCTAATCAATTTTTAACTTTTGCAATAAATATTTTACTGTTGAATTAATTAGCAGTAAGCAGGGTTATCACAGAACAAATTTTAACAGAGCAGAAAGCAGATATTACAATTTTCAGCAACCTGCAGAAAAATTGATCAATAGTCCTCTGCTACTGCCGCGGATACGCGGTTATTGCCGCATTTGCGCGGCAAAGTAGCAGGCTCTGCTACTCTGCCTTCGAGGGCAGAGGCACAGAGTTGCTATATGTCCTTACTGCTTGTTATTTTTCCTGTTCTCCAAACCTGCAAACAGAAAGAATAAAAGAATTAGTTAATTTTTTTATTAGAGAAAAACTTACCGTCCCTCCCGTGCAACGGCGCCAATTTGTTGATCGAGTTTTACCTGCATGCAAAAATAAAATATTAGATTTAAGAATTAAAGGTGTGCGAGGTTCTCAATTCGAATCCGCGGTAGCAGTGGCTATGCGGGTCGTGATCCTCAGGGAGGGACTAGCGATGGAAGCGTTTGTAAGATTCTCTAAAAAATTATCTTTTTTTTAGTTATTAATAAGAAAATATTGGTTAGGTTAGAAAGAGAGCGGTATTTACAATGAGTCGGAAAGAAAAAGTTGGGAAATAGTGATTTAATCTACAAAAATAAAATAAAAGAAAAGAAAAGAAATAAACACTAACCTTGGTTGAAGAAAAACGTGAAATCCTAACACTTTCTACCTTGCTTAGGAGGCGTTGAACGCATAAACCATAGGATCGATCTCAGTCCCATGTTCGCATTATATCATCAAGTCTCGCACAAGCATGAAGTGATACGTCTTGAGGAGGAGAACATCTCCATGAAATATCGTTGGCACCCACCAAGATTAGTTATACTTATGCGTTGGAAATCACTTGCATGTCATCAACAACCAACAGAGATAAAAGAGAAAAAGAAAGCAAAAAGAAAAGTAAAACAATGCACATAAGAACAATGAACAAAAGAAAAAGATTACCTTTATTACTTGATACAATGGCAGAGAAGAGAAGTATACATCGGTGTCACGCTCAACATAGCCCTCTCCCTCACTTACATAAATTAAAAAAAGAAAAGAAAACCTAAACTAGAAAAAAAAGAAAACCTAAAACCCTAGATTTGGCCCTCTGGCTCTGCCTTTGGACGCTCCTTCTCTGTTACTCTGCAGGGGTATTTATAGGAGATATAGGAAGTAGAGTCCCAGTACAACTCCTCAACGAAAACGCATCGCCAACCGCCTCTGGATTGCCGCGGAAACGGGAAATTTGCCGCGAAAACGCGGCACTTTTTTAGCCAAATGCCACGCGCTTTCTTGCGTGGCATCCTCTGGTCCGTCCATCTGGGCGTTTCCTTCTGGAATTTGAATCTCGACTCTTTATCTTGGGATTTAGATATAACTTGGGAAGTAAGTTACCTAGATCCCAAATCTTTTATCCACGAATTTCCTTCTCTTCTTTGGCTTTTATCCTCATCTGCAAGTTTTTAGGGTTGAATAGAAGTCTATCCTTCCCTCTTCTTTAATATTTGCAACTTTGGCCCTTGTGTATTTGCACTTTTGACAATTGATATTTGCACTTTTGCACTTGGGCTTGAATATGGGCTTTTGGGCTTCTTTTAGGCTTTATTTATTATTAAAATAAGAACTCAAGGCCTGCACACAATAAATCACAAATATTAATAAATGTGCAGAATTATATAAATAAATATGAAAATGTGATGGTAAATATGATGATAAAAATGCACTTTTTACTACCAATCAGGTACCGACAGCCCCAACGGTTGACCGTTGGCCGGTAGACCGGGCAGTCGACCGATAGGCCAATCTGGGCTCATTTGACCCCAACGGCTATATTTTTCAAACTCCTATAAATAAGGGTTTTGAGGCCCCTTTTACATAAGATTTAAGGAGTATTTTAGAGCCAGTTTTTTCATCTATCTTTGAGGTTTTTCAATAAGTTTTTTGGCTTATATCAAAAGAGTGTTTATTGAGAGACTTTTTCTCGAGTTTCAAAAGGAGTTTTCTTGAGTTTTCACCACAAGATCTATATTATTTTCTCACACAAGCTTGAGCTTTTCATTGCCATATCTATCCTATAGGATCCTTGTTGTGAGAGTATTTGTTGGTGATCAAGTGTAGAGATCACGAAGTGTACACCATTTGTTTTGGAGAAGTTGTAGAGGTTGCGGGTTCGGCGAACTTGTGGGTTCGTGTTGTGAAGAGTTCTTGAGGGAGCTCATTGTAGAGGTGCGGCCTCGGCAAGCTAGTGAGCTTACGTGTGTTGTTCTTACGAGAACAAGTGAGGACTTGTGAGTCCAAGAGTTCTTAATCGAGCTCGTTGTAGGTGTTGTAGCACCGAGTGATCTTGCGGGATCGATTTTAGTGGAAATCGTTCATAGTGTTGAAAGCGAGGACGTAGAGCAAGTTGCTTAAACTTAAAAAAATTCTCACGTGTTTGCGATTACTTATCTCTCTCTTACTCACTTGTGTTTATATATATCTTGCATGCTCGTATTGTCTTATCTTTATATGCTTGGGATTGCTTGTGCTCACATTTATATTCAACCAAGAGAGCTATAGTAGCACCTCAATTCTTAATCTAGAGAAATTTTGAGGGGAAGTCCAGAGCCCTTCACCGGGAATTCGGTTTCACTCTTTGATTATACTTTGTGTGTTGGTATAATAGTTTTAGTTTACATAATTAATTTTAATTTCGCATTGTTTGTCCATTTGATTAGAACATCACCTATTCACCCCCCTCTAGGTGATTACAAACATGGAGGAGGTAATTAAGAACGAGGACAAGGCATTGATCTGTTGACTTCACTACCGGATGATGAGTATGAAATCTTTGTTCTGACCTTGATCAATGGTAAGTGTTCACTTAGTGGCAATGAGGTGTCAGCTGCCCTTGTGTATCATGAACTGAGTTAGAAGAACAAGGAGTCCTGTAATAGCACATTGACAGGGGTATTGGTTATGAGAGGAAGGAGTTATACTCGAAAGGGGCAATGGTGATCGTGAATGATCGAAGTCCAGGACATGATTTGATGAAGAATCAATGTGTTTTCTGTAAAGAGGAAGGACATTAGAAAGTTGCTTATCCGAAACTTAAGAAACAAGAAGAAGGAGTTAATTCCAGAAGCAAACGTCGCACAGTTGGTTGGTTCGAAATCTAACTAATCAGTTGTTTCGCTTACTATTACTACTCCTACAGTTTGCTACTCCTACAGAATGCCTCGTCTTCGAGCATTGGTTGCCAAAGTTTCATGCTGCCTATCAAGGATTTAACATGCTGAACTTGTGATGCCCGTTTCAGACTGAATTAGTGCTTTCACTAAGTCATGCGATCAAACTTAAAAAACATATCTAAACGAGCATGGTAACATGTCATAGGTTGTTATTTGCTTGAAGTTACTTGATGTACAAATTCATAAAATTTATCAATGTAACACATATTGTAATGCTTCAAATAATATTGCTCTTTGTAGTATTTCTATGCTAAGCACCCTACTCTAGTACAAAATATATGATTAATGGCGATTAAAATTTGATTTTAAATAAGTATTTACAATCGATGTCTATCCAAGAATCGTAAAAAGTCCCTAGATAAATGACGACGGTTAAAAATTGCCATCATATATCGGCTATAATGTAAGTTATTGACTAAAAACTTACGTTGTCACTGGACTTTTAACATCAGTTCTCTATAAGAACCGACGTTAAAACCTTTCTATTTTTAAAGAAAAATAAAGAATCCACGATAACATCATCCATGAATGCTACATGGGCATCGAACTCACCACCGAAAATGTCATCCACTAGTACTAGTACGACCACTTCGACCTCGACCTCAAAACCTTCGACATCATCGCTGCCTTATTCGATATGGCCAACATCATCTCCCGCCCCTTCGGCGGATTCGTCTCTGACTTGCTCACTCACCTTTGGAACATGTGGATCCTACAGATGCTGGGCGGTGCTTTCTGCGTCTAGCTGGGCCAAGCAAAGTCCCTCTCGTTGTCCATCTTCGCCATAGTTTGCTTCTCCCCCTGCGCCCTGGCCGCCTGCGTGGCGGTGTTTAGTGTCGTCCCCTTCGTCGCTCGGCGGTCCCTCGGGATCATGAATGAAATGACTGGAGTAGGAGGCAACTTCGGCGTCGGTCTCACGTAGCTGCTGTTCTTCACGAGTTCACTGATTGGCATCATTTTATACCATTTATATTCCTATTTATCTATATTTTTGTTTATAAATAATACTACTTGGGTATATTTAGTTTAATTTGTAGCGAACATATATATAGAGAAAGAAGGGGAAAAAGAGAATCTAGTTACTTTCAGCAGTGAAAGCACACAATTTGTAAAGATTGAAGATTCCCTTCCAAACATATTAGGTTATTTTGATCATAATCTTGGCTACAGTACTCCCACAGAGACCATCTAAGGTGTCTACGAAAAGAAAATATGAAGATCTATAATTTTCATATTGAGAGTGTTTGCTGAATGATCAATTTGGCTGTTTGTATTAAACATTTATAGAATCTGAGCCTGAGTCGAAAGATATATTATGTAATAACTAATCTTAAAGGGTTTGTTTTGTAAAAGTGAAAATATTATAATACCAAAATTCGGTGGCTGTCAATCGCGGCTAGGTTTTGTTTTTACTTATTTTTTAAAATATTTTATAAAGGATCTTTTTGGTTTTGTTTTAATTTATTTTCCCCTTTCTTTCTTGTTTTCCGCATCTCTCTTTAATATAAAATAATTTTTTTTCTTTAATGATGATGCGGCTCTGATCATATTTCTATTACTAGTGCTTTTGTTTGTTGCCCATGCTGAGGCTCTTCGTCATTGAGTCTTGATTTATTTTCTTCCTTTTGATGGAAATATGTAGAATATATGTGAACCTTTGAGTTGAATTACGGCAAGATCCGTTGATAGAATCAATTGGATAATGGTTGGAGTGTATTCTCCTTCCATTGGGGATGAACGTGGTATATTCACATGTTCAATTCCGACTTTGAATGAATGAGATATTCAAGTCTAAAGTTTGCCTAATTCAAAGCAAAATGGGGACTAAAGATAGTTAAAAGCATTTAGTCCCACATTGGTCATGGGATGGAAGTTTGAAGTGTTTAAATAGAGAAAAATGGGAACAAAGGTTGTGCCCTTTGGGTACTTGGAGTTTTTGAGCGCGATTAGGGGAAACCATGCCCGCTGGCGGCGGCCAGCCGGTGCTGGGCCGGGCTCGCCCGAGCTCGGGGTCGGGTTCCCTACCCGGTACGATTCTTTTTGAGTCGGGTCTCACGCGCTCGCGCCGCCGCGGGCGGCGGTCGGTGCCGGCGCCGGGCCAGACTCGAGTTCCCTACCCGGTACGGTTCTTTTTGAACCGGGTCTTACGGGTATGCGGATCATACCCGCTCCGCTATCGGATCAGAACCGCCCAGCGCAACGGCTGTCAGCAAACCACCGCAAACAGTTTGGTTCGGACACCTTTACCCCTCCCGAAACATTATAAATAGCGCTCCATTTTCTCAAACTAAGACGCACAACAACACAGAGAAAACAGAAGCAACTGACGTGGGCTTTCTGCAACTCAAGTTCGACTGAAGTGGGCTTTCTACAACTCAAGTTTGAAGTGACTTTCAACAGGAAGTAGGAATTCTGCAAATCGGATTCCGAAGCGACTTCCAAGAGATTCTGAAAAATTCATTCTGAAAGAGGGCTCAGAAAATTCAACAGATTCTTTAATAGAATTGTTGTCTGAATCTGGGACTTCCAAAGAAGAATATTCTTCTACCTTCCTCCTTTCTCTATAGTGGGTGCTCCTCCAAAGTAAAGACAAATATTCTCCTTGAAATTTGTCTTCGTCCTACTGCTTTGGTATTCCTGTGAAGGTACTGGTTAACTACGGTTCGACCGTATGGTGATTTGGCAGTGCTAACCAAATACCGTGAAGAAGTGTTATATCTTGGGAGACCAGCGTCCAGTTACCTGTTAGCACCACAGCAGGGGACATAATTGTCTTAAGGAGATTCGCTTTAAGCGTACCTCACTCCAAATACTGTATAAGTGAATTAATTTTTTTTTATACAGGAATTATACTGATATTCAGTATATTGAGACTGACTTATACCAATCTATTTGGTATTTAATCAAGGAAGGTAATTGAAAGGTGGTTCTTTAATTAAGGAACGTTCTATTGAAAGAAAAACCTCCCACCTGATATTAACCGACCTGGCCAATTAGATCGGTGATATTTCAGTGATATTGATTAGTTGTCAGATTGATCTTAGAATTTAACAATCTTAAGACAATTATTGAAGTTTCTTACTTCTGTTCTGCTTGAACTTGCAGAAAATGTCTCAGACTAATCAAGACAGCTCAAGTAAGGCACCAAACATGCAGATACAAGTTTTGATGCCTATTCCACTTCCTAACCCGAAGCCGGAGAAGTCAAGAAAATTTGATGGCATAGAATTCAAGAGGTGACAACAGAAGATGCTCTTCTACTTGACCACTCTGCATCTGGCCAAATTCCTGCAAGAGGATCCACCAGGACCCAGAACTGACAGGGACTTAATCCTTGCAGTCGATGCACGGACTCAAGGTGACTTCCTTTGTTGAAACTATATTTTGAATGGACTGGATGACTCTCTTTATAATGTCTACAGTCCTATCACAACGGCAAAGAAGTTATGGGCCAGTCTTGATAAAAAGTACAAGACTGAGGATGCCGGTACCAAGAAGTTCGTTGTAGGACGATTTTTGGAGTACAATATGGCGGACAACAAGACTGTGATCAGTCAGGTGCAAGAGTTCCAACTTATCTTGCATGAGATAGCGGCCGAAGGTATGATTCTACCTGAAACTTTTCAGGTTGCTACTATTGTGGAGAAAACTCCCACATGCGTGGAGAGATTTCAAGAACTACCTGAAGCACAAGCGCAAGGAGCTGAAGTTGGAAGATCTCATTGTAAGGCTTCGAATTGAGGAGGACAACAGAAAGTCCGAGAAAAGGAGCAGTAAGAACTCCTATGAAGCCAAGGCCAATGTGATCAAGACTCAAAGGGGAAAGCGTCTACTTCTAAAGGCTTAAAGCAGAAGAAGACTGCCCAAGGATACAAAGGCAAGATCCAAGAAGGCAAGAACATGCGCTTCAAGGGAACTTGCTACATCTGCAACAAAGAGGGGCATAAGACGAATGAATGTCGCAGCCGTCTCAAAAAGAACAAGAAGAACCATCCACAGGCAAACCTGACCGACCATGCGTCGCCAAGCCGTTCAGCTGTGGTGTCAGAAGTGAATCTGACAATCAACATAAGGATTGGTGGGTAGACACTGGGGCTACTCGGCACCTCTGCTCTGAGAAATTATTATTTTCTGAATATCATAAACTAGAGCAAGATGAGCAGCTCTTCACGGGAAACTCAGCCGTCTCCAAGGTTGAAGGAAAAGGAAAAGTCATCCTGAAGTGGACATCTGGAAAAGAGCTTACTCTGAACGATGTCCTACATGTTTCAGATATCCGTAAGAATTTGATCTCTGGATCAATACTTAGTAAGAAAAGTTTTAGAATGGTTTTTGAATCAGATAAATTTGTACTTACTAAGGGTGGGATGTTTGTGGGAAAGAGTTATCTTGTTGATGGACTTTTTAAAGCCAATGTTGCAGTTGTGGACAAAAAGTCTGTGTATTTGTACCCGAAGCTTATAAATAAAGAAAAATCTTTTATTTATTTGCTTGAGTCTTCATTTTTATGGCATGCTAGATTAGGGTATGTAAATTACAAGTCATTAAAAAACTTGTTTAATTTAAGATATATTTCTAAACTCAACTTGGAAGAAATTCGCAAGTGTGAGATTTGTGTTGAAGCCAAGTTAGCGAAAAATTCATTTCACTCAATTGATCGAAATACAGAACCTTTAGGGTTAATTCATAGCGATTGATTAGTTTTTAATATTGCACATTTATTATCATATTCTCCTACTTATTATAGAATAAACTCTGCATTTTCCTAATTAAATGTTTAATTTATTTGCAGGCCCATTCCTAAAGGAGAGTGAAGAGAAATGAACCCAAAAGCCCATCAAATTCTGAATTAAATCAGAATTAATTCGAACTCAGTAAATTAGGGCAAATCAGATTGGTTCAGATCGGTTGAAAAATAGTTAGAACAAATCCCTACAAATCAATCGGTTGAAGCCAAGGATCAAAGGCCATTTTGTCAAAATCCCAGACTTAAACGAGAAATCCAACTGAAGATAAAGTCAGAACGCGAAACCAGGGAATTCCACCAACAGGGTGTGGCCACCTGGCCACACCCTAGCCGCGGAAACGCGACCAAAGCCGCGTTTCCGCGGCTTTGTTAGGGAGTTAGGGGGAACGTTTGCTCCCCCTATCTTCTCACACCTCTCCCCTCTCGGTTTTTGCCTATAAAAGGGCAGGATTTTCACTGAAAATGGGACGATCATGCAGAGATAGGAATTAGTCCAGTTTTTCACTCTTTGTAGTATAGGTTTTTGTTTTCTTTTTATGTAATTTTAATTTGTATGTAAGCTTAGGTTAGATTGAGATTCATGTAAGTAAGAGAGAGAGAGGCTTATGTTGAGAGTGACACCGATGTACCCTCCTCCTTTCTTCCATCGTTTCTGCAAGCAATAAAAGGTAATTTTTTTATGTTCGTCTTTACTTTGTTTTCTTCTTCTTCTTTCTACTTTACCTCTTTTGGTTTTGATGAGCATGCAAGTGAATCCAGAAGCATTAGTATAACAATGTTGTGAGAGTGCCAATGATAATTCATGGTGATGTTCTCCTCCTCAAGACTCCGTATCATTTCATGCTTGTTCGTCTTGATGATGTAATGCGACTGGGGACTGAGCTCGATCTTATGGCTTATGCGTTGAACGCCTCCGAAGCAAGGTAGAACATGCAAGGGTTTTAGGTAAGTCATCAACCAAACTAGGTAAGTATTTCTTTAATCTTCTTTCTTTCCTTTTATTTCTTTAGTTTAAATCACCAACACCCACTTCTTTCATCACTCCTTTTCCATTTCTTTGTAAATAATCATTCTCCATTTTTCTCCACCTTCTCCATCTATCGCTTTCTTTCTCACTTAACTTTAACCTAACTCTTTTTCATTTTTATTTCTTAAAACAAAGAAGAACCTTCGTTTTTCTTCACAAAGATTTCAATACAAACCTTGAACGCTTCTATCGCTAACCCTCCTTGTGGATCACGACCCGCATAGCCACTAGCTATTACGGTAGAATTGAGCACTTGCACATCTTTATTTTGAAGTTCTGAAATTCTGTATTTTTGTGCAGGTTTAGCTCAATCAAATTTTGGCGCCGTTACCGGGGAGGGTAACAGTTTTTATTGAATTTTTAAACTAAAACGAATTTTTCTTCTCTGTTGCAGGTTATGGGGCAGGAAAAGCAGGAAAAAAAGATTGTAGTAACATATAAGTGGTCTTGGGCCTTTGTTCCAGAGAACAGAGACCAAGCACCCTCTAGATTGTCGTGTTTCCGCGGCTCTGGTCGCGGATCCGCGGCAAAAAGGAGTTCACTACTGACTGGTTTTTTGCAGGGCTGCTTGCTTTGCAAAATTATAATTTTCTGCAAACTTGAGATGGATAGAGACATTGAGATGTCTCTATCCCCAAAATAGTAGTATTAAATATTTTTTATGTATAATTACTATTAATTAAACTTGTTTTTAGTCTTAATTGGGTTGTTTCACTAAAATTCAAACTTTCAACCCTAATTGACCTGAACCAAGCTATATAAGAGCCGAATATGGCCAAAACAAGGAGAAAATATAGTTTTAAAGAGACGAGAGTAGTATCACATTGTTTCTGTTTTTAACTATAACTAATTAAACTGGTTTATATTCTTAATTTCTAATTTGACCAAAAGCCAAAATTTCAGCTTCTATTGACTTGTACTGAGCCTTATAAGAGCCGAAAAGGCCAAAAACGTGGAGAAAATGAGGTTTTATAGAGCTGGGAGTAGTATTACATATTTTTATGTTAACTACTATAAACTAAACTTGTTTCTCTTCTTAATTTAGAAGTTTGACTAAGAGTCAAACTTTTAGTCCCAATTGGCCTGAAATAGGCCTTACTAGAGCTGAATTGGGACCAAACGAGACGAAAACATGGTTAACAAGGGCCGTGAATGGTATTGCATAGATTCTATATACAATTACTACTAATTAACCTTGTTTCTAGTGTTAATTTGAAAGTTTGATCAAAAGTCAAACCTTCAGCCCTGATTGGCCTGAACTAGGCATTATAAGAACCAAATAGGGCCTAAACGGGGAGAAAACATGGTTTTCAAGGGCCGAGTGTAGTATCACATAATTTTTATATATAATTACTACTAATTAAACTTGTTTCTATTCTTAATGGAAAAGTTTGACCAAAAGTCAAACATTCAGCCCTGATTGGCCTGAACTAGAAATTATAAGAGCTCAATAGGGCCCAACAGGTAGAAAATAAGGTTTTCAAGAGCAGTAATTGTATTATATAGTTTCAATATGCAATTACTATAATTAATCTTATTTCTAGTGTTAATTGTAAGTATGACTAAAAGTCAAAGTTTCAGCCCCAATTGACCTGAACTAGACTTTAAAGAGCTGAATTGGATCCAAACGTGAAGAAAATGCTTTTTTTCAAGAGCGGAGGATAGTATTACATATTTTTTTATATATAATTACTTCTAATTATACTCGTTTCTATTCCAATTTGAAAGCTTGACTAAAAGTCAAACTTTCAGCCCTTTTTGTGTCTGATTATGCCTTTTTAGAGCCGATTAGGGCCCAAACGGGGAAAATACGAGCTTTTCATGAGCTGGGAGTAGTATTACATAGTTTTTAGTTATAATTACTTGTTCCTAGTCTTAATATGAAAGTTTGACCAAAAGTCTAACTTTCAGCCTCATTGGCCTTAATTAGGCCTTATAAATTCGAATAGGGCCCAAACGGGAAGAAAACATGTCTTTCAAGTGCCGAGAGTAGTATCACATAATTTATATTTATAACTGATATTAATTAAACTTGTTTCTATTCTTAATTTGAAAGTTTTTCCAAAAGTCAAAATTTCAGCACTGATTGGCCTGAACTAGGCCTTTTATAAAAGCCGAAAAGGGCCCAAACATGGAGAAAATGAGGTTTTCAAGAGCCGAGATTGGTATTACATAGTTTTTATGGATAACTACTATAAATTAAACTTGTTTCTATCCTTAATTTAGAAGTTTGACCAAGAGTCAAACTTTTAGTCCCCGATTGGCCGAACTAGGGCTCATGGAGCCGAATTGAGATAAAACTAGAGGAAAACTTGGTGTTTAGGGCTGTGAATTGTGTTGAATAGTCTCTATGGACAATTACTAATAATTAACCTTGTTTCTAGTGTTATTACTTTGTTTTCTTCTTCTTCTTCTTTCTACTTTACCTCTTTTGGTTTTGATGAGCATGCAAGTGAATCCAGAAGCATTAGTATAACAATGTTGTGTGAGTGCCAACGATAATTCATGGTGATGTTCTCCTCCTCAAGACTCCGTATCATTTCTTGATGATGTAATGCGACTGGGGACTGAGCTCGATCCTATGGCTTATGCGTTGAACGCCTCCGAAGCAAGGTAGAACATGCAAGGGTTTTAGGTAAGTCATCAACCAAACTAGGTAAGTATTTCTTTAATCTTCTTTCTTTCCTTTTATTTCTTTAGTTTAAATCACCAACACCCACTTCTTTCATCACTCCTTTTCCATTTCTTTGTAAATAATCATTCTCCATTTTTCTCCACCTTCTCCATCTATCGCTTTCTTTCTCACTTAACTTTAACCTAACTCTTTTTCATTTTCATTTCTTAAAACAAGAAGAACCTTCGTTTTTCTTCACAAAGATTTGAATACAAACCTTGAACGCTTCTATCGCTAACCCTCCTTGTGGATCACAACCCGCATAGCCACTAGCTATTGCGGTAGAATTGAGCACTTGCACATCTCTATTTTGAAGTTCTGAAATTCTGTATTTTTGTGCAGGTTTAGCTCAATCAAATTTTGGCGCCGTTACCGGGGAGGGTAACAGTTTTTATTGAATTTTTAGAACTAAAACGAATTTTTCTTCTCTGTTGCAAGTTATAAGGCAGGAAAAGCAGGAAAAAAAGATTGTAGTAACATATAAGTGGTCTTGGGCCTTTGTTCCAGAAAACAGAGACCAAGCACCCTCTAGATTGTCGTGTTTCCGCGGCAAAAAGGAGTTCACTACTGACTGGCTTTTTGCAGGGCTGCTTGCTTTGCAAAATTATAATTTTCTGCAAATTTTATTTCTTATATGTCATCACCAGAAGCCTGCTAATAAACCAACAGTAAAACATTTGTTGAAAAAGTTAAAAAAATTGATTAGACGTTTGTATTTTAGGCACGTGTCTTTTCAATTCATTTACGTGACTATTGAAGAGTGCTGGAGCAAGGTACGTTCGCATTGCATCTAGAATAGGACTCATCTCTTGGTTGATTTACATCGCTTTGAGTGAATCTTGTTTACATATCTTGTACACTTGCACAAACTGATCTTAAGGGCACCACCCCATAACAAGATAAGGTGGGGATTTAATCACCCTTCCTTGGCCCAAAAATCAGATTCCAAGCACTCACTAACCCGATCCTAACAAAAAATGAGTAGACGTTGGCCCTAGGGACATCTCGGACTTAATTAGGAGATTATCCTAAGGGGAAAGGTGTTGGAATTTGACTCCTGTCAAATCAGTGTCTAGAAAAGGGATTAAGGGCCGAAAGCCCGAAGGTTGGTGGTTATTTAATTAAGGAACGTCTTTGACGGATAACCTCCCACCAATCTTGCCCTGACCTGGCTGATTAGCTTGTGGTCAAAGTCTGCATTATACCTCCCGTGGACAGTCTAACCAGTTAGGAGTCGTCTAGGTCATAGGTCTACCCTAACTTAGTTTAGAATTTCTTCTTTTTATTTGTTTGCTTATTTGCTTGTTTTTTTTTGTTTGTATTTTATTATGTGATATGACTTATAATAACAATTTTTTCAATTTTAATAGTAATCCATATTATACACCGACCTCTTTTTCGGATATTATCAACCCGCATATCATAACTTTAACCAACCTAGTGTGCCGGATTGGTCTTATCCAAATCAATATAACCCATGCCCCCAATCTTATAACCATAATTTCCAAAATAATTTCAACTCTTCACAGAGTCAATGGGGATTCACCTCCCCCGAGTCCAATTTTCAAACAACTTGTCCTCCTTATCCACCTTGTCCACAATATTTTCAAGATTCATACTCAGTTCCACCAGTCCAAAATAGAAAACCATCAATTTTGAAAATGAGTATGCGTGAGTCCAAACAAAATCACAAAATCTGATGGACTCACAATTTCACCACCAATTCTAAGACAGCACTTCATCTTTTCAACAAAACGATGAACCAATCAACTATGAAAAGATGCTTGAAGCCATGACTCGGCTCAAAATGCTCGTAATCGTGACATAGATATGATGGTCCAATCTCTACGTTCCCACCGTTTGACCAGTTCTGATGTCACTAACCATTCTATTAGAGCCAAAGAGTCATGTTGTTTTGAAAATCAAGGTTCCATTTCAGAACAATCATTTGAACTTGCCCAAACTCCAAATTTTGAAAATGATATTGACAGTTTGGCAAGTTATTCCTTACCTGAAATTGAACTTGAGAATGATTATGATCATGAACCTCAACTTAGTGATTCAATTCTACTTCCTGATTCAATTATGACTCTGGTGTCTTCACCTGATTTCAACCTTTTTCCCAAGTCAAATTGGATTCTGTGCCAATTCATCATGAAATTGAATCACCCATCTTTGATGATCATATTAAACTTGACCAATTTTACACTTTTGAAAGTCTTATTGACAAATTGGTAAGTTCTCATTTTTACGAAATTGAACTCAATGAGAAATGTGACCTAGATTCTCAAATTTGTGATCCAGTTCAAATTCCCGAATCAATATTGACTCCTGTTGTGTTACCCGACTTGAGTAATATTTTAGAGTCAGTTTTGATTCCCTCACCTATCATTCTTGAACTTGAATCACTAATATTAAGTCACATTCCATAGTTGGAAAATGAATGTGGACTTGAGTTTCAACTTCTTGATTTGGACCACTTCCTGAACCAATCTTGACTCCTGAACCTTTACTTGACTTAAGTCACTTTCCTGAGTCGGTATTAGTTCCTGTACTTCCTAAGTCCAAGTCAATCATTCTATCTTTTCACACTCCAATTTGGGACAAGGCGGTTGACAAATTTGACTCCGAAATTAATTATGAAATTTGGAAATTAGATGGGGTTAAATTTTTAATAAAAATCCTTTATGGATACATCATTTTAATGGGTTATATTAGAGAGATTTCTGGTGGGTTCCTCCGAACTCCACGAAAAGTTGATTGGGCCGCATTTCGTGGACCAATCAGACCACCACCGGAACCACCACCTTAAGGTAACATTTTTCTTCCCTTTCTTCTTTTTCATGCATCCATGCATTAATTCATACATTGAGGACAATGCATGAGATAGGTGTGGGGGAGGGTTCTAACATAACTTAGGTTTTTTTTCTTCTTTTTTTATAAAAAATTAAAAAAATTAACATTTTTCTTTACTTTAAAAAAAAACTTTTTGAAAATAGAAACAATATTTTGACATATTTTTTGTAAGAAATTAAGTCAATTTTAAGGAATAGGAAAATCAAAATTAGGATTTCTTAAATTTGGTCAAAATAAGATTATTTGTTTGATTTTTAGGGTTAGGAAGATAATTTGTCAAAGTAATTTAGTCTTGATCTTTACTTTAATGAAATATGCATAGTTCATACACTTACACACTTAGGGTTCAAAAAACAAAGATTCTCATGCCTTATATAAAAAGAAAGAAAAAAAAGAAAAAAAAAATCTATGAAAAGATGAACAAATCTAATTATTGATTAGCTAGGTACTTTGGCCTAAGCAAGCCTTAGTATTTATGCGAAAGATGATTAGATAAGTTTGAGAAAAAATATATATAAAAATCCTCTGATTAAGCTGGGTATTTGTGCCTAATAAAGCATAAGTATTCACGCCTAAAAGGGGTTCATATAATAAAATCCTTAGTTTTGTGGCCTTGTTTGCTCGAGTCTTTAAGTCCTTGGGGTGTTTTCTCGCCCAGTGCCCTAAGACCGTTTGGTTTGGGAGTCATCGATTAAAGGCTCGTTACATGAGCAGATTAGAAAGCCTAATAGAACTAAGGAATAATATCAATATATATATATATATATATATATATATATATATAAATAAATGAGGCATAAGAGTTAGAGTTAAAGAATCCTTAGTCAAAATTTTCACAATCACAAGGTGTATATGACATAGGGTAAAGTAATAGACTAGATGAGAAGTACAATTTGACTCCTTACTTTGATTGATAACAAATTGTTGAATAGAGACTAAGTTTAGGAATGAAAAATTCGATTTTCCTATAACTTATAGATTACTTAAATCTTACAATTATATTTCAAATATTTTTCTCTTTCAAAATGCTTTTTGAAAATACTAACTCTTTGTTTCTCTTTTCTTTATGGATTTTGTGGGTGTAATCCACTGAAAACCCTCACGAGACAAAACTCGTCCTCTAGGAAAAACCTAGAGGTTTAACGGCTTTTTGCACATGCTCAGTTCAATCGCGTGACCTGCGAAAGTGGTCTAATAATCCTTAGTATAGTTTAGTTGTTTTGCTCGAGGACGAGCAAAAGATAGGTATGGGTGTGTGATTGGTCACTAATATTGAACATTTATTATCATATTCTCCTATTTATTATAGAATAAACTCTGCAGTTTCCTAATTAAATGTTTAATTTATTTGCAGGCCCATTCCTAAAGGAGAGTGAAGAGAAATGAGCCCAAAAGCCCATCAAATTCTGAATTAAATCAGAATTAATTCGAACTCAGTAAATCAGGGCAAATCATCGGTTCAGATCGGTTGAAAAACAGTTAGAACAAATCCCTACAAATCGATCGGTTGAAGCCAAGGATCAAAGGCCATTTCGTCAAAATCCCGGACTTAAACGAGAAATCCAACTGAAGATAAAGTCAGAACGCGAAACCAGGGAATTCCACCAACAGGGTGTGGCCACCTGGCCACACCCTGGCCGCGGAAACGCGGCCAAAGCCGCGTTTTCGCGGCTTTGTTAGGGAATTAGGGGGAACGTTTGCTCCCCTATCTTCTCACACCTCTCCCCTCTGGGTTTTTGCCTATAAAAGGGTAGGATTTTCACTGAAAATGGGACGATCATGCAGAGATAGGAATTAGTCCAGTTTTTCACTCTTTGTAGTATAGGTTTTTGTTTTCTTTTTATGTAATTTTAATTTGTATGTAAGCTTAGGTTAGATTGAAATTCATGTAAGTAAGAGAGAGAGAGGCTTATGTTGAGAGTGACACCGATGTACACTCCTCCTTTCTTCCATCGTTTCTGCAAGCAATAAAAGGTAATTTTTTATGTTCGTCTTTACTTTGTTTTCTTCTTCTTCTTTCTACTTTACCTCTTTTGGTTTTGATGAGCATGCAAGTGAATCCAGAAGCATTAGTATAACAATGTTGTGTGAGTGCCAACGATAATTCATGGTGATGTTCTCCTCCTCAAGACTCCGTATCATTTCTTGATGATGTAATGCGACTGGGGACTGAGCTCGATCCTATGGCTTATGCGTTAAACGCCTCCGAAGCAAGGTAGAACATGCAAGGGTTCTAGGTAAGTCATCAACCAAACTAAGTAAGTATTTCTTTAATCTTCTTTCTTTCCTTTTATTTCTTTAGTTTAAATCACCAATACCCACTTCTTTCATCACTCCTTTTCCATTTCTTTGTAAATAATCATTCTCCATTTTTCTCCACCTTCTCCATCTATCGCTTTCTTTCTCACTTAACTTTAACCTAACTCTTTTTCATTTTCATTTCTTAAAACAAAGAAGAACCTTCGTTTTTCTTCACAAAGATTTCAATACAAACCTTGAACGCTTCTATCGCTAACCCTCCTTGTGGATCACGACCCGCATAGCCACTAGCTATTGCGGTAGAATTGAGGACTTGCACATCTCTATTTTGAAGTTCTGAAATTCCGTATTTTTGTGCAGGTTTAGCTCAATCAGCGATTGATAGGTAGTAAAAAATGCATATTTATTATTACATTTACTATCACATTTTCATATTTATTCCTACAATTATGCACTATTACTAATCTTTTATTATTTAATGTGTGCAGGCCTTGAGTAATTATTTAAATAAAGAATAAAGCCTAAATAAAGCCCAGAAGCCCCAAAAGCCCATGTGCAAGCCCATGTGCAAAAGTTGCAATTACTAAAAGGAGGAGGAAAAGGATAAGATGGACTTCTATTTGAACAAGGTTGCTTGCACCACAAGATGAAGATAAAGGAGAGAAAAATTCGGATTCAGACTGTACACGTTTTAGTATTCAGATCATAACTTTTTCTACAGATATTCAAATCTGATGATTCAAGATGCTCCAAAAATAAGACTTGAAGGACTACAACCTTATGTTGATCAAACGTTCCAATTCAGTCAGCAGATAAGTCATATTCAGCGATCAACATGATAACAAGTTGCAGAACAGATTTGAACTTCTATGGATAAGTCAAAACAAGTTTGGAGATAAAAGAAGAATTCAAATTCAGATATTTTGCTCCTCTTATCTTCATACGCTTCTTATCCTCTGGTTTTCTCCTATAAATACCCCTACATAGCAACAGAGGAAGGGCAGATCTCAGAAGCTCAAGTACAGAAACGAGCTTAGGGTTTTTCTTGGATTCTTTCTAATTTGTAGATTGTAACTTAGGTTTGTTTTAGTTTTCTTTTAGGTAATTTTTATTTTTTTTATGTAACTGAGAGGAGAGACGAGTTTCATGGAGGAAGGAGATCAAGTTTGTACTGAGGTGACATCGGTGTAAGTAAGTCTTTTCTTCCATTATTAATTGAATCAAATTGAAGTTTGCTTTTTTTTTTTTCTATTCTTGTTTTGTTTTTGTTTCCCTCTTTTGTGTTTGTGGATCCATATGAAACCAAGAGCTTCGAAGTTGCCTTCTCCTTGCAAGAGCCGTTGATGGTTTATTGTGATGAATATCTATTTCCATGGTAGTATAGCTCGCCTTTTATTTGTAGTATAGATCAGGAATAGGGAAGATCTCATATTCCATGCTTCGTTCGCCTTCAAAGAAAGGTACATCATTGACACAGTTCCAAGGTAAGCAGACGCCAAAGAGGTAAGTAAGTTTTTAGTTTTTAGTTTTCTTTCTTTTAATTTTAGTGTAAATCACCAATTCCCAATCTTTTTCACACTTCTTCATTGTAAATATCATTGTAAATATCATTGTAAATAACATTATAAATAAATAAAAGAGAACTTACTAAACAAGCTTCCATCGCTAGTCCCTCCCTGTGGATCATGACCCGCATAGCCACTTGCTATAGCGGTAGAATTGAGCACCCTGTACTATTGTTTTAAATTCTGAAATTCTGTATTTTTGTGCAGGTAAAAACTCAATCAGCGATCTGTGTGACTTGAAGTTTATGCCAACTAGAAGCGAGAAAAAGTATTTTATTATTTTTATTGATGACTGTACAAAATACTGTTATGTGTATCTTTTAAACAGTGAGGATGAGGCAATGAATATGTTTATAATATATAAAGCCGATGTTGAGAATCAACTTAAAAAGAATATCAAGATTCTAAAATCTGATAGAGGCGAGAATATGAATCAAATGATTTTAGTGAGTTATGTGCTAAATTTGTATAATCCATCAAACTGCAGCACCATATACTCCTCAGCAAAATGGAATTGCTGAACGAAAAAACAGAACTTTGAAAGAGATGGTCAATTCCATGCTCGTAAGATCTGGAGCTCCGCAGAACTTGTGGGGGGAAGCTCTGTTAACTGCAAATTATATTCTAATAGAATGCCCCACAAGAAACTTGGTCTTATACCATTTGAGTTTGTTGGCCCAGATGCCTTCCACTCTAGTTTTGATGATGATTAACTCATGTAGTTATGTTTACTAATAATCTTGTGATATTGAGTTTCAGATATTTAATCAAGATGTTAGTAGGTGATTAGCTTCAACAAAGGTGTTTTGGAGCTTTTCACATGGTGATTCAAGAGCCCGAGCGTCAAAATTCATATCTAGCACTCGTTGGAGTCATGCTCGGTGGATCACGTTTGGATCGAGTCGACTTGAAGACGAAGTTCATCAAGAAGACCTTGGTACATAGTTTAGTTTATAGTGAAATCACCTAGAGGGGGGTGAATAGGTGATAATGCTAATCTATTGAACTTAATGCGGAATTTAAAAATTAATTGCAATTACATACAATTAAGTAATTTAAGCAAAGAATATAATGCAAGAGATAAGAGCAAGTAAACCAAACGCAAACACCGAGAATTTTTTCGAGGTTCGAGCACCCAGCTCTACATCCCCGCCTTCACCCAGAAGGATTTCTAACCACTATAACTTCACAAAGAGTTACAATCACACCGGAGTACCCAACTCCACAATCTCGAACACAAGTACTTCTTGGTGATCAAAAGACCACAAACTCTCTTTGCAAAAGCCTCTTTCACTTACAAGAACCCTGTAGAACAATGGTTAGAATTGAAGCTCAAATATTGTAAGTGGAAAAAGAAAATGAAATTCAGAGAGTTTAGAAAATAAAACTTCAGCGATGAGAGATTCTTCAGCACAAAAACCAAGGACCAAACTCTTTTGAAAGCCTTTGAAAACTTTGAATATTTTTGCCAATGCTTATTGTGAAAACCTCTACCCTAATGACCCCTTTATATAGGATTTAGGAAGAGTAAACATAGAAAAGTTTTACCTGAATATAAGAGGAAGAAATTGACCCTCTAAAACAGCTAACCACGTTTTATTTGAACTTAAACACATTTTGAAAACATGTTAAAAATCAGCCTCCAGAAAATCAGCCATTACTGCCAATCTGGCAGATTGGTCAACTTTGAGCACATTTTTCAGGCTGCAAACGTTCGAATTAAGAATAAGGTATATAGGAATAATTTGTAGATCTTTAAGTCTTCTTTTTAATGCAACTGAAATGAACTCAATATCATTTTTGATGAAAACGTTATCAATAAAACACTGACAGGTATCAAAACAGAAACTGTAAGCTGTTTTCAGAACAAGAACAGAGTTCAACCAAATATTTGACATCTTTAAAATTTGAATTTGAAAATGATTATTGAATAAGAAATTTACATCTGAAAGTTATCTTTGAAATGCAAGTTAAATCATGTTATTTTAATATAAGAATAAAAAGTTATGATAAGAAAAATAAAAAGGTGTCAAGCAAATCAGAAGAACTAAAACTGGTTCAAATCCAAAACCGATATATGTACTTGAAATCCAAAACCGATTCAATCAAAAACCAAACGTATTGAATTTATGTGTGTGTATTTGAGCTTCAACCTATCCACTATTCTTTAACAAAACTATAAAACTAAAAACAAAATTAATGAAGTCTCTTGAGCCAAACTAAAGTCTTGAGCCATGCAATGACATGCTAAAGCCTTCTCTTCTATGATCATTCCTTCTTGCGCCATTTGTCCTATTAGCATCATAAACCTTGCAAACCTTGCAATAGTTAAGTAATGGCCATCATGAATGGTACTAACCTGAAACTCATCTTGAACAAACTTATTAGTACCAATATAGCTCTTAAGTGTTTTGTTATCATCAAAACTCTAAACAAATGGAGAGTGTAACCTTTTGGGCCAACAATCTCCCCCTTTTTGATGATGACAAAACAAATAGGCTATATTATCAAGATATAAAAGGGATATAAACACTCTCCCTCAAATGATACTCTATTTTATCAAGTATAAAACATGAAAGCATATACATATATGAATATGTATAAAACATGAAACCAACATATACATATATGAGATAAACATGTACAAAATATGAACATGTACAAAATATGAAACCAAAACATGAAATCACCAATACTTCTCCCCCTTTTTGTCATACATCAAAAAGGGTTAGGAAACAACCAATAAATAATGACAATGCATAGATATGTATAAAACAAGCTTTTAATACTAAATAAATCTTTACATGAACATGTTCTGAAATAATGCTCTTGATACCAATAAAAAATCAAACTAACCAAACTATGTTCTTGTATAAATATGCATATAAACTCAAATACTTCTCCCTTTTTTTTTTTTTTTTTTTTTTTTAATCATCAACAAAGGGGTCCAAGTAAGCAATAAAATATATTCTTCCAACATGATACCAATATAAAAAATATCAATATAAGTGAATCATGATACCAATTTAAAAATAATTAATATATAAAATTCTTGTTATTAATCAAACAAAAATAATAAGCGAAGTATGAAAACAACAAAATACTTCTCACTCTTTTTGTAAATAAACAATTAAAAATTATGCATCTTGATACCATTAGAAAGTAAACAAATAAGCATCTTGATACCAATTGTAAGTATTTTTCATATGATACCAAATTAAAATCCATATTAATTTTTCTTTAAATCATTTTTCATCATAAAGTATGGGAGTGGAAAATAAAGGTAAACCAAATATCAATTGAGAGATAAAATACGAATTTTCTCTCCCTTTATGAAATACCAAATAAAATGATGCATAAGCTTGTATTAGGATACCAATTGAAAACTAATCAATTTAAATATGATATTCATTAAAAATCAAGTTTGGCAAAACTAAAGTTTGTGATATTATGGAGCACAAATTAAACATATATGAGTATACAAAAAGAATGTCAATATTGATACCAATTGAAACGATCCAATGATACCAATTGAAACAATAATAAGATCAAGTGTATACCTCATATAACCTACCACCCATTTCATGCACATGTTTTAAAATGATTTTCAATAATAACATACAAGGCATGGTCGCCCAACCAACCGCCCTTAGATGGTAGGGGTTTTCAAAAATAGATTTGAAAAGTATGTTTGAAAACATCTACCATAAAGAAGAATACGAACTAGTTTAAATGAAAATTTGTAAACTAGTACGAAATACTTCAAGTAAGGAATAAAACAAAATTTTTTTTTTTTTAAAGAAACACATGTAAATCACATGGCACTAAAAACACTCAAAATTTATATAGCACGTATCATACTCATGAAAACAAAATCATGAGAAACCAACAAATAAGGTGAGTGTACAAGTGTAAAGTGATACACATAATCATGAAAATATTCAACTAAGCTCAATTGAATTTCCTTTAAACATGAATACATGAAACTCGTCAAACCAAAGTTTTCATTAAAACAATTTAAACTTCAAGGCATATGTATGTTTTGACAAACAAGAAGTATACATATATATCCCTAAACACAAATTGAGTCCATAATAAAGATTTGCATGAAAAGCAAATGACTCAAAGGGTATACATGTATATCTTAAGGTTTGGCAAAATAAACACATATATGAAGTGAAAACACATAGTCATAAAAACATATTCATAATGGGGAATACAAGTTAGAATACATTAATCATCAAAACTAGACTATACTAGCACATCTAATGGGTACAAATGAACGTTCAAGCACAAACATATAGAGATCTATTTGTGGCCCACTATATGTACAAGTATATATCCTAGTTTTAATGAAAACTATCATCCAAACATATATTCAAAACATGAAGCACAAGACATAAATCAATATGATAAACACAAAACGATCATTATGCAAATCCACAAGTTATTAGAGCTATGATAGACATGTTAGCTAAACATATCCGAGAACACAACATATGGATCAATATAAACATGGGTGAACTCAAAAGCTATACATGCATGTCAATGGTCTAATAATCAAGGCATTTAACATAATAATCAAAACATGAGGCATCAAAACAAAAATCATAAATATTCATATGATCATTATGACAAATACATGTGCATTAGATTCATTATTTACATGATAGCTAAACATAAAGAGAACACAACATATGGGTCTGTATTAAACATGGGTGTCTCAAAGAACTAATCATGTAAAGCATAATTCTAATAAACATGGAAATTATCATACTAATCATGAAACAATAAAACATGCTATATATTGATGAACAAGTAAAGCATGCAAAATTAAAATGGGAATTAGAGAATGATACCAAAACCGAAGAAGGTGCATCTCTAGTTCTCCAAAATAAGGTGGTCCTCTCCACCTATTTTCCTTGAGTGTGAAGCATCCAAATGGTTCTCTTTTAAGCTCGGAACGCATCCACCTCAAGGCACCAAAACTCTCACGTAATGCGAGAGCCTCCACCTACATCAAAAATCAAAGAGGTGGATCTTGGTACCCATTTCCTTTTGGGTCCACAGGGGTTAGTATCCTTTCTAACCCAAACAAGATTAGTTGCTAAATTTTCAACATGTAATCTATCATAACAAAATCTAGCAAGGTGGCCTTTTCGACCACAATGTGTACAAGTGTACAGATGAGCATACATGTTATGATTGTGTCCGTGATAAGCATGTGTATGCCGTGTTGGGTGTGCATGCATAGTTGGAACTTGTTTCTTGCGAACCAAGGATTCCAAACGAGTGTGGTTCATGGTACAATGGCTCAAAGTGGAGCCCAAACAATCAACACTTTTCTTCAAATTATTAATATCATTTTCAATGCTAGAAGATAAAGTGGAGCATGCAATGGGTGTGCTAGAAGTAGAAGCTACACTAGCATGGCAAACAAGAATATCAATATCATTTTGCAAAGATTTATTTTTATTCAAAACCAAATCCAATTCTTTTGTTATGAAATCAATTTCATTTTTCAAAACAAGGTTATCTTTTAAAACATGATCCAATTTAGAAGATAAAACCTTATTGTTTTTCATAACATCATCACAATCATTTTTGCCTTTTAAAACTTCAATTTCATTTAGGGTAAGGTCTAGTTGAGATCTTAGTGAGTCACGTTCACTAGCAATCTCTCCCTTCTCTTGCAAAACAGTTTCAAAAGTAGAGCATAAATCTTTCAATTCTTCTTTTACATCAAGGTGCTTCTTTTTCAAGAGTTCATGTTTTTCTAAAAGTTTTTCAAGCTTAGAGACAAGTTCAACATTTAAGGTTTGAACCTCACCACATCCATAGCAATAAGAATTAGAGCTATCATCTATTTGAGAGTCCAATTTTACCTCTTGGGAGTCATTCTCATGGACCATAAAGCAAGGCTCTCCGGATACGTCTCTCCTCGATCTCATTATCTTGTTGATAATCTTTGGAAGCTCGGGAGATGACAACATGCTCCAAACTGCAAAAGCCGAATCATATCGATCAAAAACATGTAAAAGATTTTCATTAAGAGATGCTCTAAGTGCCCTAAGTGCTAATGCATTGGCCTTTTTATGCTTGCTACTATTTGGGAAGGATTCTTGTGTAGAGGCTTGATAAGCTAGATGTCCTAGGCTTTTTAAATGACTACTCATCTTGGCTATCCAAATATCATGTCTAGCAAAGTTAAACATAGGAGGGCTATCCATGAGTGCAAACTATTATGAGTGCAAATGATAATGCAAATGAAGATTAGCAAACCAAGATCTCACTCCTAGGCGGTTAAACCTAATATCAGGAGCGTAGGCTCTGATACCAATTGAAATCACCTAGAGGGGGGGTGAATAGGTGATAATGCTAATCTATTGAACTTAATGCGGAATTTAAAAATTAATTGCAATTACATACAAGTAAGTAATTTAAGCAAAGAATATAATGCAAGAGATAAGAGCAAGTAAACCAAACGCAAACACCGAGAATTTTTTCCGAGGTTCGAGCACCCAGCTCTACATCCCCGCCTTCACCCAGAAGGATTTCTAACCACTATAACTTCACAAAGAGTTACTGTAGGCTGTCTAAATATCATCAAGACAAGCCACCAAAACGCAGAGATCCAAGATCCAGGCGCAAGGCTAAATGTGACAATCAAGACGCGAAAGTCCAAACCCGCGTCTCCGCATCAAGGCGCGTTGGCTCAACACCCGCGTCTCCGCATCAAGGCGCGTTGGCTCAACGCCCGCGTCTCAGCATCAAGGCGCGTTGGCTCAACGCCCGCGTCTCAGCATCAAGGCGCGTTGGCTCAACGCCCGCGTCTCAGCATCAAGGCGCGTTGGCTCAACGCCCGCGTCTCCGCATCAAGGCGCGTTGGCTCAACGCCCATGTCTCAGCAACAAGGTGCCCCCACCTTGGTTGTAACCACCCCGATTATGGCGCCATCCACCGCCCATGTAGCGGGGAAGTTGGCCCTCATCGTGGAGCACTTTTAGGGGGCACGATCACCCCCTAAAAGCCCTATAAATAGTCCCGTCACTATTGAAGAGGGGACAGAGATTCGAGAAGGAAAAAGGGAGAGACGTACCTACATACAGGCATATGCATCCAACACGCGTAGAGAGAGACACGCACAATCACCGGACGAAGGCATCGTCAACAGAGAAGGAGAGAAGACTCTTCAGCAAGCTTACTGCGTACTAGCTGCTCTTTGCCTAGCTCCTCTTCTAGAGTTTTGGTAGACAGAGCCGAGTTACTCTCTCTACCGACCGAAGAGAAGATCCCCGACGGTCCAAACAGTCATCCGGTCAACGGAGAACAAGATTCACTCTCCACCGCCACACGAAGAACCCAGCACTAAACAAAGGGGGAATTCAAGATTCAACATTCTCCCTCCCTTGTAACCGGAAGATTAAGCCGGCTGTAATTTTTCATCTGATTCAAGGAAATTTTACTCCAGCCCCCTTTTCCGTGTCAAACAAGAGATGGCGACTCCGCTGGGGAATCTGTTTGTCACTGATGAACAAGCTGTGGCGCAGGATGATGTTCTCCGTAAGGGGAAGATGGTCGAAACGCTCGTTGTCGAGTTCGACCAGGCGAAGTATGAAGAGTTCCTCTCCTCTGGCTCCAAGAGCCCAAAGACCCGCGTCTGCCGCAGGGTCTCAACTGAAAAGCTACCCAAAGCCCAATCTGAGGCTCTGTCGGGTGCCGATGCCTACTGTGCCAAAACAAGTTCACGCGCCAACGCCTCCCAGAAGGCCCGCGTGACCTCAGACACTGCTGTTGCGATCAACCGCGTCGCACAGAACACACGCGCCAACGCCTCCCAGAAGGCCCGCGTGGTCCCAGGCACCACTGCTGCTGCGATCAACTGCGTCGCGCAGAACACCCGCGTCAACGTCTCTCAGGAGACCCGCGTGGTGAACACTCTTGGTTCTATAAACCAGGAGGTTGTTGGTTTCTCCCCTCCTCCACGACGCAACCGGAATGCTGAGCGTCGACAGAGGAGACGCGCGCGTCAACTCCAAGTCGGAACCGTTGGTTGTCTGACTGGGGGTGGACGCGGCGTACAATCTGATGCCTTGCCCGCACCTCGTCCAGTGCGTGAGATCCGCGTTTGGCGACCCAAACGCGAGACTCCTCAAGTTGAGTTCTCTGAGGACCAACTCATCAAACGCCAGGGTGAAACCTCCGCGTCTTTTCAAACGCAGGAAGTACGCACTCGTAGGCGTGGGGCCCAGCAGCCCGCTCTCTCTCAAGCAACTCTGCCCAAACGCATCAGGCAGCAACGCGAGACTCGCGTGCGCGTCATACAGCCGCGTCATGAGAGCCGCGTCCCTGAAGTCTGCGTCCAGGCTGAACAGCACATGACTGTCTCCCGTCTTCGACGTTGCGAGACCAGTCTCTTTAATCCCCCTCCCACGGATTTAAGGGATTATTTGACAAGGAAAAAAAGTGCCAATCAAGCCACTTCGTCATGCTGCTGTCAACAGCTCATCCATATGCTCTCTGGATGCCATTATGGATCAGGCATGCACCAGCAGTCCTTAATCAGACAGCTGACCCTGATTCCCCCGTCAGCCAAAAGAAGACGCTCCCACAGAAGGAGAACCTTTTCAGATGTTGAATACCCGGAGCTTACTGCAAACATGACTAGCAGAAGCAAAGGAAAACAACCAATGGTCAACTCAGAGGAATCTGACTCTGAGCCGGAAGGGGTGTATCAACACACTCGCACCCGGACGGGGGCCATTCCCCCAATTGACTATAATGCCTTAGCCCGCGGCATTAGAATGGGTGATTCTCACTCCGCTGTAGTGGAGTCGCAGGCTTCAAACTCTTCCGTCGAGAAGGAGGCTTCCGCCTACATGGCAGACACTCCTGAGGAGACAGGCGTTTAGAGCAGACGCAGAAGCGCCAGATGGATATAATCGCCTCTCAACAGAGATCCATTGACTCCCTCAAGCATATGCTTGAGAAATTGCTTGAAGAAAGAGCGAAATCTCCTCCTAGAAGGCCAAAGGGTAAAGGGAGAAGGGGAGGAAACTCATCTTCCGAACCTTCTGAAGAGAGACAGCAATCTGCTTCGGATTCGTCCAAACCCTCGTCGCAAATAAAAAGCGACCAAGACCAGGAGAAGACTCATGCTAAGAGGATGAGTCAATTAGAACGACGCCTCGAGGCTCTTGCCAATCGCAAGGACCTCCAAGAAGCTGGAGTGGTCCGGCCCTATCCGGCTGAGTGGGACTTAGTTCCATACCCTCCTAAGTTCAAGGCTCCAACCCTCCAAGCATTCGACGGGAAGGGGTCACCCAACCAGCACATCTACTACTTCAAATCCCAGACCGGGAATGTAGTAGATAATGACGCCATCCTGGCGCGACTGTTCATCGGCACCCTGAAAGGGTTGGCTTTTGAGTGGTTTATGAAGCTCCCGGAGGGTTCTATCAAGAACTGGGGGGATCTGGAGAAGCTGTTCTTAACACGCTTCTTCGAAGATGACTCCGAAGTCACGATGCCCACCCTTTTAGCTACCAAACAGCGAAGAGGGGAGTCCGTCAAATCTTTCGTGGAAAGATTTCGGAACACGGCACTCCGGTGCCCAAGCGGTATGACCCAGGCCACCCTGGTGGAAACATGCCGCCACAATCTCCAAACCTCACTCCTTGCTCAAATAGGAGTTGCTGAAAGCCGCACCTGGAAGCAGTTAGTCCAACAAGGTGAACAGGCTGAGGAGATTGTTGCCCGTGTCAGGGCAGAGGAAGGCAAGCTGCGGCCGGAAAGGTCGACAAGGCGTGCACCGGCACCAGACACCTCCCTCCAGATGAAGCGGAAGGATAATTTGGCGACGGAGACCAAATCTCCCACCAAACCTCAAACAGGCAGGGCAAGTGGCTCTTCAAGCCAGCCCCGCGCCAACAAGCAGTATTCTTCAAGGAGGAACACGTCGATTCGCTCTTCAAGCTACTCAACAAGAGCAATCGACTGAAGCTCCCTGAAATTAGGCGCCCGGAGGAAGTCGGCAAGACCGACAATCCCAACTACTGCATGTACCACAGGATGTTGGGACATCCTACCAAAAGCTGCTACGTCTTCAAAGACATCCTTCAGGCTTTGATTGACGCGGAGGTGCTAAAGCTCCGACCAGAGCAGAAGAAGGTCACGGCTAACGTAACGTCAGTTCTCCAGTTCGGGAGACAACCTCCTACACCTGCGGGGGTAACTCCTATTCCAAGGGGAGAATTAAGAGTGGTCAACACAGACCCTCACCAGCAGCAGGAGAAGGGCTTGATACCCGTCCCTACGTCTCAAGGGGAAATCATGTGGGTCCACCCTGACCTAGTGGACGGCCAGCAGTGGACTACTGTAACCAACAGGAAGTCCAAAGGCAAGGCAAAAGCTTCGTCCTGCCATGTGGTATGTGCTTCCTCCCGAGAAGAAGCAGGATGATGTTCCCTCACTGACTGATTCAGAAGAAGAAACAATAGTCTTGGCCGCAGAGCCCAACCAACCAATGACGGGAACTCGTTCGGGATAACCCTACTTGAAGCAGTACGGTGAAGTGGCGGTAAACCCTCCGCAACCGGCTGCAGAGCCAACTAGGCCCTCCACGAAGCCACCTGTGGAGAAGCAGAAGGAGACTCGATTCTCTCGAGCCCTTCAAAGAGGCATCGCGGAAGGGTCTTCGGCACCTTACCGCTTTGATGTCCTGGCTCAGCTGGCCAACATTCCGGCACGCATTACCTTGTATGAACTTCTTAGACTATCAAAGTCGACCAGGGAAGCTCTGCAAGAAGCTCTGGCAAATGCTGAGGTCTTCATGACCCAGGTGCCGAAGGAGGAAGATGTAGAGGATTGCCTCCACACTTCCCAGAATGCCCCCTGCATCACCTTCACGGCAGATGATATGCAGGTGAAAGGGAAGCATGACCGACCCCTATACTTCACAGGATATATCGGGTCGTCCGAGGTAAATCGCATCCAGGTAGACCCAGGGTCCGCGCTGAGTATAATACCTCGCCGAGTCATGCAATTTCTGGGCATTCCTACCCATCGTCTGAGCCCTACCCAGACAACTATTTACGGGTTTAATGCCAATAGCTCCCGTCCGATGGGGAAGACCAAGCTCAAATGCCAGATCGGGAGCCTCAAGTCGGAAGTGACATGCTACGTCATTGACGCTGACACTTCCAACAACCTGTTGCTGGGACGACCATGGATTCACCGTAATTCCATCGTTCTCTCCACTCTCCACCAAGTCATGAAATACATTGACGAGAGTGGACAAGTTCAAACGTTGATTGCCGAAAGGCATCCGTTTAAAGGGGTTGAAAACTATTTCACGGACTCCCTCCTATATCAGGATCCTGAGGAGACTAATGAAACCCCGCAACCAGAGGAGCTAGACTCTGGTAATGAGGCTGACATTAAGCCTGAGAAAGAAGAGTGCCTGTGGGAGTTGGAACCCCTTGTAAAGAGCACTAATAAGCTTGATATTGACAACACCACTGACGATGCGGGTGGTTGGTACATCAATGAAGATTTAGATTTTGCGTATTTTCCTGTGTATGTTTCCGATTCAATACCGTCGGATACTACTACCGACGTGGACGATGACCTCTGGTCGGCAATGGATGCTTTGACATCTTTGCATGTACCGGTGAAATCATCTTTCGGGACATACCAAGATAATGGTAATGCGCAAGAATCTATATTTATGGTTCCAGCCAGACGAAAAGGCCAAAGACCAATACTTTTTTGGCGAATCTCGTCTGAACCGATGCCTCACGAAGAATCGGAAGGCGAGGATGAATCCCCTCAGTTCAATCATTATGAACCGAAAGCGCTCAGAATGATGAAACGCATGGGATATGACCTAACCAACAGGCCCGGGTTGAACTTCGGCAAAGAAGGAGGACGCTGCTTCGATCCTTTGTGCCGAAAGGGAAGGCCCCCGATTATTATCATCAGACGCGCCGGGGGTTGGGCTATGTATCAACTCCAGTCCCATCAGCCTCTGATTCTCGAGAGTCGTCAGGTCACGATTGCTCTTCAGACACGTCATCGTGGGAGTCAGATGTCAGTGTCGGCAACATCTTCAAAGGGCTTTCAGTAAACATGGTTTCAACAGGCCATCTGGAAGATGAAGATGAAGAAATGATCCACCTGATACAGATCCTTGGATCAAACATTTGAATGCTCTTTGGGATATCCGCTTTGAACAGCGTGAGCCACCCACAGAAGATAAGGTTGTTCAAATCAACCTAGGAGATGAGGCCAACCCCAAGCCCATTTTCATAAGTGACGGCTTGTCACCTTCGGAAAAGGAGGATCTAATATCTCTTGTACAAGAGTATATAGACGTCTTCGCCTGGAATTATGAGGACATGCCTGGACTTGATCCTCAAGTGGCTATGCATCGCCTCAACATCAATCCGGACATGAAGCCTGTTAAACAACAGCAGCGACGGTTCCGTCCAGAGATAATGGAGGCAATTCAATCAGAAGTCAGAAAGCTTATTGATTCTGGCTTCATCAGGGAGGAACAGCATCCCGACTGGGTAGCCAACATCGTCCCCGTCACCAAGAAGAATGGGAAGATCCGGATCTGCATCGACTTCCGTGATCTAAACGAGGCCTGCCCCAAGGACGAATTCCATTGCCAATCACAGATGTCATGATTGACAATACTTGTGGATTCGAGCGAATGTCCTTTATGGACGGGTTCTCAGGATACAATCAAATCAGATGTATCCCGATGACGAAAAGCATACCTCCTTCAGGACTCCTCTAGGGGTATATTGCTATACTGTCATGCCTTTTGGACTGAAAATGCAGGGGCAACATACCAAAGGGCCATGAACGTCATTTTCCATCAGCAGATCGCAAAACGGTGGAATGTTATGTCGATG